>APFE030973723.1:33594-49953 GCA_000404065.3 Pinus taeda | reverse complement strand
CAGACCTCAAAGTTTTTATCTTTCTTTCGGTTAGGGTTTCCACTTTAGACTTAAACTCCTTGAACTTATCAAATACTTCATATTTTGTTTTGAGTAGGTAGAGCCATGTCTCTAGAATGATCATCAATGAATGTCACATAGTAGAGATGACCTCCAAGTGATTTGTTAGACATGGGCCCACACGCATCAGAATGGATGAGGTCTAATATCTCTTTAGACCTAGTTTCACTATTATGAAAAGGATTTCTTGTATGTTTTCCCAAAGAGCATCCCTTGCACACACCTTTATGATCTAACTTCATATTAGGAATACCATGAATCAGTTGACTAAGAGTAGGGATGACCTTATAATGTAGATGGCCATACTTTCTATGCCACATCTCACTGGGACTTATTTCCATAGGAACCAAAGCTTGAGGAGATGGTGTAATGACTCTATAAAGGCTTCCTTCACGAACTCCAATAACCCTAGCTTTATCAATGCTAGAGTCTTTTCCCCAAACCAATACTTTTCCATCAACGAAAGCAATTCTTGCCCCTCTATCTTCTAAACAAGAAATAGAAAGGAAATTCTTTTTCAAACTTGGAACATATAGAATGTTGCTGAGGTGCAACTTCGATCCATTATCCAACTTCAACGATGTTGATCCTAGGGCTCTAACATCATAGCTTTTGTTGTCACCCAATTCCACTGCATGAGAAGATGACTCCTTTGATAGTGTATGAAGTTGTTTACTTTCTCCTGTCATGTGTTTGGATGCTCCACTATCAATGATGCATGCATTGTCATCATTTGAAAGAACTTGTAAGAGCAACCAAGAATCCTTGACTTTTGACCTTGTTGAATAAGTAGAAGATGACCTTCTTGATCCAACTTCCAATAGTGTTGATACCCATTTGTATGTAGTTCATCAAAGAGGGAGAATCCATGCCAACAAAGTGATCTTCGACTCTTCCTAACCTTAGCTCTGATACCATGTTGGAAAATCATGGTAGTTATATTAGGGTTTGATTCTCCTTTCTTGATAGTTACTTGTGAGTGTGTTGGCTTCTTTTACTTCTTTATTATCTTATCTTTCATCAAGCAATTAAAATATTATGTGTGTATGAAAATCACAAAACAAGAGACACAAGATGTAGGCACTATGCCAGGGAAAAACCCCCCTTGAGGGGAAAACTTAGTCAAGAAAATTCTTCTTTTCAATAGTATTTTTTGAGACTCTTCACCCTAGACAAAGACCAAACCTTCCCTCCACACCAAGTCAGCCTTCTAGATCTTCGACCTCTTTCCAACAACTTCTACTAAGCAGCAACTTTTGGCATCAGTGAAACTTGGAAGACTTCGATCTACTAGTCTAGGGCATGAAACAAAGAGAGAGAGGCACCAAAAGTTCAATTTTCTTCTTCTCCTTAGACTTCCCCAAGCTCGCACTTCCTTTGGCTTCCTGGCTTCAGACTTCGCACTTCCCAGCTACTCTTGAGATATCGAACTAGCTTGAGTGGTGATGCTCCAAATGACTTCGACTAGCTTGTATTTATAGGCTCCATGTGAGGTTGAATAAGTGTCCTTAGGTCGACTTGATCTCTTCTAGGCCGACTTGGTGTGGAGGATACATAAGTCATATTTGATTCAATAGTAAACCATTTTACATGATTCAAAAGCCCAAGAAGGGTCTCTTTGAATGTACAATGACTATAAACTCAAGATTAATCCTAGGACTCCACAATGGGGACCTTGACTAATATAATGATGAACCAAGCATGAAACCCATGCTTTAATAAGTCATTGTTACAATAATAAAAATTATTTTCTTTATTCTTTTGACAAGATACGTCAAATGAAGACTGAACCCAGTGACAATTTCCAACATATATAAATAGTAATATTAACTAAATTTAAAATAAAATAAAAGGGGTATCTTTTAAAGTAGTGTTAATTTAAGAACTGAAGTAAAAAAGAGAATATATTCTCAAAGTTTTAATATAAGAGGAAAATGAATTAGTGAAGATGAGTTCCACATATAAGTCAACATTTTGGATTAAATGTTCTTATTGTAAACTGGAAATTGGATTTTGGTGGATTCATACAAATTGCGAAATATGTTGTTCGACATGTGGGAAGAACTCGGAAAACTTGAACAAAACATTGAGGTATCGAAAAAGAAACAAATGAAAAGATTAGAGGAAGAACTCGGAAAAGTTGAGCAAAAAATTGAGGTATCAAAAAAGAAATATAAAGACCTCGAAGATATGTTATATAGGGTCTCAAAAGAAAAGAATGGGGAAATTTATGTCCAAGGGACCATAGTAAAAAAATATTTGCAAAGGCGAAGAAGTCCAAAGATGTAAAAAATAATTAGAAGAAGAGAAGGAATGTCTTTAGAAGAAATTCAATGTGAATCTATTGGAAAAGGAAGAAGAAAATTTGCTTTTAAAAAACCTTAATCAGAGGTTAATAGAACACATCAAAGATTTAGAAAATGAAAAGCTTGAACGTCAAAATGCTAAGAATAAGGTTTGATGAATTAGAAACTGAAGAACTCTTATGTCTCAAAAATCATAATCAAAGTCTACTCACTAAAATTAATAAACTCAAAAATGATAAGAAATTATTGAAGAACAAATTTGAATAACTTATTGCCAAAAAAAACATCAAAATATTCAGATGTAACAATCCAAGTTGAAGAAAAAAGAACAAATACTGATCCAGTCAATATCGCAACTCATGAAGATGACAAAGCAATTGAAGTAAAAACATACTCAGATATTGTAGTTCAAACAATGAAAATTCCAAGTGAATATTTTGAAACCAACTCAACATTATTAGTACTTGAAGTAAATCAAGAAATCACCACAAACAGATTAAGATGAGATCAAATCACACTAAATTCTTATCAACATCCAAATCACAAGAGTAGACATCTCAATCAATTTGCGTATTTGTATCACTTAGAATAGAAGCAACCGACTTGTGTTCCAAAGAATATTGAGATCTGCACAATTCAGTCTTATGATAACAATTCATCACAATTTTCCAGTAACCACAAGATTGCATAGAAGATTGATTTAGGATGGTCAAATCCCTTTTTAGTTCGACAATTTTATTTATCACTCAGAGGATCCTATCATCTTGCATCATTGAAGATGACAATTAGAGGAATTCCAAAAGATGTAAGATAAAGAAACAAATGATACATCTTGTCGGCAATAAGCTTTGAGGACAAAGCTTTTGAAGAGGAAGGCAATGTTATGAATAAAATATATAAAAGTAATATATAAAATAAATATATAAAAGTAATATATAAAATAAATGGTAATAATGATTAATTTAATAATAATTAGTTATGCAGTGGTATGTCTCTAAGGACATGTCCATTCATGAAGGGATACCTGGCTAGGTATTTAAATGGGTCCTCATTTGTAACAAATCATCATCTCATATCTTCTATAGATTCTTAAGTAAATATATTTGTCTTATCACAAATGTTTATCTATTTCAAATCTTCTGAGTATCCAACCGCGTTTATGAACTTTGTTCATAACATACTATATATGAATCATTAGGTTAAAAGACTTGAGCTGCAAGCTATCTAGACTAAGAATAAAGCACTTTGAATCCTAGATGGCAAGAAAAACAAATTAAAAGGGAAAAATATAAAGTTTGTCGTTGAAAAGTGAGAAGGGTTGGACATGTGCCTTCCCCCACTTGGGCTATGGGGAACATTTAGTTTAGCTTGACGTTGTATTCTTGTCTCAAATGATTAGGTCACAAAGACCATTTAAGGATTTCCTTGTAAGCCTCCACCCAAAGACACTTGAATATTTCAAGCACTTGGGGAGATTGGTCCCGTGGGAATCAAAATCTAAGTACTACAAGATGGTCTTGAGATCTAATCTAAAGAAGAACCTATTGTCCTAGAATGTCCAAACTCGATGTCTTAGATCTAAAGGTAAATAATCAAAAAGTGTAAGGCAAGTGTTAACCATGCCTTACATGATTTTCGAATGTGGCATGGTGCCCATCTATGGTCTTGTAGTAGTTCTATCCTCCAAGATACCTGCAATAGACATCGTCTTCCAGTATCGCCCTAAAATAAACTCTCAAATAACACAATTAATCACAATAGATTGCGCAAAGTGAAACAAGCTTCTTTCAATTATTTTTTGGCAAGATAGAAATGAGCGAGGGCTCTTCATATAGGATAATTATGCAACAACTTCATGAATGAAATAATGCAGATCTAGAATCTCCATGCCCAAAATAGTCACTCTCTAACAAACTAGAGAGGATATGGCCAATATAGAATAAATAATGTGGGTGTTGAAAAGTGTAACTAGGTTCAGTCTTCATAATGACATGTAATTGTGACTTTTGATGTAATAAAATTATTTTTGTAAGCCTTGCTTCATGGGTTTCATGAGCAAGTGATTTTATTTTAGGTGGCTCCCATCGAGAGCCTTAGGATTTGTTATTAAGGTCAATGAATTAATGTCATGTATGAAGAGGTCTTCTTGAGCATGTGTAAAATATATATGAGTAACCTCTCTCTCTAGTCTCCACTAATGTAAAGGGCATTCTAATAAGAGACATGCACAAGCAGGTATTAAGGCAGGGGCCAGGCTTATTCCCACAAGACATTGAGTTCTTGGAGCAGTGTGGGTTACTCGAGGCATTGTATTTAGAGAGGATCATGATACCACATGAGCAAATGACAAAGATTCACTATTATTGGGATCTTACTAGACATACATTCTTGACCCCTTTTGGTGAGATGGGTCCTGTTCTTGAGGATGTGCACCATATAACTGGGTTACTTATCATCGGTAGGGAGGCATACATGATGGAGCCTCGAAAGATGACCTAGAGGGAGATTAGGGACTTGTTCATGTTCATAATGAGTAGGAGGATACATTATAGAGCTACTTAGAGGGCTAGCCTCAACCTAACATCTAGGAAGCTCTCCAAAAAGACAAGCACAGTCCTCTTGATGTCGGTCTGCAATCTGAAAAATAAACTTATGTTGGCTCACCCAAAGTGACACATTGGTTCACTGGTTCATGTCAGCTTGAACATGGACGGACTACTATAAATAGGTGGGTATGATCTTCGCATAAGCACAGTTCAAAACTCAACAGTCTCTGAGATTTTCGTTAATAATTACAGTCATCAATTCGGCGATATCTCTGTCTTTGTATGGGTAGGAAAGAGATAAGAGGGAGTCAGATCTTTGTCACAACTTAGACAGTTCGTATGTCTCTATAGTTTTGGTGGGCAGTCTCAATAAATCACAGTGCACACTTTAGGTCACAGTGTAGACTCCAAATTGGGTAAGAACAATGAAGGACAAAACTTCGTATATCTCTGTAGTCTTCAGACAAGTAGGAGCAAAATTAAGTCCTGAAACATATCACTGAGATTTCGGTATTAAGGCTACAAGGTCATACCTATCTAAAGTGCAGAGATCAATTCAGATTGATAGTAAAGAAGGAAGAGTCTCGGTCTCACAATGTTAAAATTGGCAACTAGGGCCAAACTCCATGTGGGTCATCTTATTCATGGCTGATAATATTTTTATTAGATTCCTCTCGTCGAGAGGTATAGGATTGATCTAAAGATATCTGATTCCGATAAGTATTTATGGAGATATGAATTTATTTTGATTATGGAATAATTATCAAGCTAACCTACAACTCATGTAGGCTCAGAAGCCCAACAGTCGCATCTATTCAAACATCTATGGTTGTGTATAAATACAAGAAGACTTTTCCTCATTTGCACTCACTCATCTCATCACATCTCTCTCTCTCCTGCGCAAAAAAGAGGCTCTTCTCTACTGCACAAAAAAGAGACTCTCTCTCACACATGTGGAAGGAAGGAGGTAGTTTTAGGGCAGCAATTGCAGAACCAAAGTTTGACCAGCGTTGACCAGAAGACTCCCTCCTCAGAACTGCGCTGTAGGTCCATCTGGATCTCCTGTGAAGGCCGCAATTTCTGGTGGTGGAATCAAGCCGATCCGACGGTCGGTTTGCGAGATGTTGTTTGCCCTAGTTTGGGACTGATCTAGGGTATGCTGCTACTGATGTAAATCAGATTTATGTACTACTTCTCTTTGCTGGATTATTGAAGATAAAGGAAGATTTGATCAAAGGGTTTCCCCAATATTTATATTGGGGTTTGTCCTTGGCTAGCTGCCACATCTTGTGTCTCTTGTCTTGGCTTGTTTTCTGTTGATCGTTTAATGTTCTATCTGCACTTTACTTAATGTTCATGTGATTGCTACTCTATGGATAATAATAATAAAAAGAAGTAAACTGCTCTAAGCATAAAACATACCATAACTTAACACACAACAAAGAAGATCATCAACATGTGGCAAGGTCTTGGTATTATCACAAAGAAGATCAAAGCTAGAAGAAGATCAAAGAAGAGGGCTCATTGTCAAGAGAGTTTGTGTCTTGTCTTGGAAGGGCTATTAGGTCAAGGGTCTTGGTCTTGGTATTCGTCAATTGGAATCTTTATAAGAAGAATTTGTGTGGGTTTTCGTCTCAAAGAGTGAAAGGTTTTGGCCCTGGCTTATAGCCTACACGTTGTGTCTCTTGTCTATTTATGTTCTTGCATTGGTTACTTTTTGATGAAGAAGAACACTAATAATCTAACATGAAGAAGATCCTAATCTAAACAAGTGAAAAGCATTCACAAGCAGTCACCAAAGAAGAGAAATCATCTAATACTAATGCCCTAGATTTCTCAACAGTGGGTTGGTATGAAGCAACTCTTCAATATGATGGATGTCCTTTAAAAGCATTGTCTAACTCATCATGACCAAGCGAAAAGGGTCTAAGAGAGAGTGCACTATCCAAAAAGTGTGTTAGCAACCTCCAAAGGTCACACATGTGGTCAACAAGAGGCTTGAAAGCAGGTGTTCCCTCTCAACCACCTCCATGAAGTATGGAGTAAATCTCAAGATGAAATGTATTGAACAATAAGATGATGTGCAACTAGGATATGTGGAGCATCAAAAGGAGATCACTCCAATGCATGAGTGGTCCAAGGAAGTCATAACCAACTCAACCTTTTTACAATCTCGGGAACTAATTGACGTGGGTGTAACAACACCTTAACTCACTACAACCACTAGAACAACCTCACATATGTGGACATAAAGCTACGACAAGCTCAACAAATCCATGAAAACAATTGTGCCCTTGAGAGGTGATCTAGGTGGCGTACATGATAACAGGGAGTCCTTGTCACGTTGTCTAATGCATTGTGATAGATCCCAATGTGGTGACATGTATCTCAATAAATGTACACACATCCCATCATAGATACACGAATACCGATGTAATGTCATGGATCCAAAAAAAATGGGAGGGATCCCAATATATATATATATATATATATACATGGCTCCTAGTGCAAGGCACCCACCTATAGTAGTTAGTCATGGCTCGATATGCATGCTATTACATAGTAGAAATTCAATTTCTTTCCAACTCCTGTTAACTCATTTAACTTTTACACTTCAGGCTAAGTTTATCCATGGTGGGAGTAACAATAACCTCTAGTACATGTGACACTCCTAAGACTAGGAATTATGTTATGAATTGGTAAATTAGAAGTAAGTGAATGTGATGGATAATTTACGGAAGGGGAAAGGCTAAATTCATAAATCGACCTTTCACAGTCATGATGATGTATAGGTCTTCTTTGGCCACTTTGTCTAATGCATTGCGATAGATCCCAATGTGGTGACATGTATTCCAATAAATGTACACACATCCCATCATAGATACACGAATACCAATGTAATGTCATGGATCCAAAAAAAATGGGAGGGATCCCAATATATATATATACATGGCTCCTAGTGCAAGGCACCCACCTATTGTAGTTAGTCATGGCTCGATATGCATGCTATTACATAGTAAAAATTCAATTTCTTTCCAACTCCTGTTAACTCATTTAACTTTTACACTTTAGGCTAAGTTTATCCATGGTGGGAGTAACAATAACCTCTAGTACATGTGACACTCCTAAGACTAGGAATTATGTTATGAACTGGTAAATTAGAAGTAAGTGAATGTGATGGATAATTTATGGAAGGGGAAAGGCTAAATTCATAAATCGACCTTTCATAGTCATGATGATGTATAGGTCTTCTTTGGCCACTTTGTTTTAGTACCCTTCTTTATTTTCCTTTTTCTTTTGTTTTTCTTTCTTTCTTTAAAGTACCTTTTGATTTTTTAGTTATTTTTATTTGACATTTTTACCCATAGGATTAGGGGTAACGACCTTTTAGTAAGGTGGTATAGCTCTAGCATTATTATTTTTTGGTTTTTAACCTTTTTGTAGCTTCTACTACCTCAAAGGCTCTTACACATGGGTCTTCATTACTTTACTGATGGAATGAAAGTGAAAGGGATGTTGAAAATGTAACTAGTATCAATGTTCATAATTGTTGTATGACATGATGTAATTCTTATGTACTTGAAAAAAGAAGAAAAGAAAAATCGTTGTAAAGATCAAAGAAAATTATTTTTATAAGCATGGGTTTCATGCTCATTCGGTTACGTTGATAGGTCAAAGCACCCATTGAGTGCGTCTAGGATTGAGTCACGAGTCATTGTCCTTGTCGTTATGTTCTAAACCCTTTTGGGTTTATTATGTCAAAGAAAGAAAAAATATTTTATATAAATTGGTTATGTATTACTCCTGCACCAATTCAGCCTCAAGAGCTTGCAAGTCGGCCTCATAAAGTTGATTCGACCCCTATATGTTAATGATGAATTCAACCTATTGTGATCACTTACCAAGCAAGATTTGATTTGCAATTTCAGATGAAGAAACAAGTGTGAAGCAGGTGATGAAAAGGAGAAGAAACAAGTGTGAAGCAGGGGATGAAAAGGAGAAGAAACTTGATTTTAGAAGGAAGAAGTCCCTAACAATCAAGAAGACCAAAATTTCATCGTTGCTGCCCACATGTGCGGGAGGTTTGAGTTAGAGTGCGAAGTTACATGTTTGAACTATTGCAGGCCGAGAATTTTAGAGCAAGGAAAAGGGCTGAAACCATAGTATTAAAAACCAACCGCTCTGAATTGGCCAAACCGATCGAACCGGTCAAAAAACCCGGTCAATAGCCCTCATTCGCCCTTTTTTTTTAAATCGACTAGTTCATTGCCAGGCCAGCTGCGATAAACCAGTCAGTTCATTGGAGGCTTGTGAGGTGGTTTGGAGGGAAAATAAGGGTTGTTTCCCTACAAAACAAGCCCTCCAAACCAATAAAAGGAGGTCTCCCCTCTCATTTGCCTCACACATCTCATTTAGAGTTTTTGTGAGCTTCATTGTGAGCTAGGAGAGTGTTGAGTTTTCACTGCAGTAGTGGAACAACGGAGAGTTTGAGCTTAAGTAGTAGCCATCATGCCTCTAAAATCCAAGGATACTGTATGGGCTCATTGTGATATGATTGATGGCAAAATGATTTGCAAATATTGCCAAAAATCTATTGAAGGAGGGGGTATTAATAGGTTTAAGCAACACTTGTTTGGAATAGGAGGCCAAGTAAATGTGGAGCACCAAATGAAGTAATAGGGCATATTAGGGCATAATACCTTCAAAAATTTGAGATTCAAGTCACTGAACCAACAAAGAAGTTTGTGACTAAGGCAGTTGCAAAGTTTGGGAGTTGAGACCTAACCAACCGAGTTCAATCATGATGAGAAGTTTCAACTTTCAAGTGATAATGTTGATCACTAATATCATATATGTAGACTTGTGGTAGGCCAGTGGCGCCATGGCTTGTAGGCTTTGTTTTTGGACTCTAGAGGCCATTTAGAGCCTCATTGATTAAATTCACCTTTATATATTTTGACCTTTACATGGTATATATATGAGCAAACTTTGGATATTTTGTGTCTATTGGATTTTAATCATGTTTTTAAATCTTAAAAATTGTTTTTTTTGCTTTTAAAATTAATTATGTCACATGTTTTTTTAAGACTGGTTCATTAAGATCTAACTAGTCTCAGTTTGACCTGTTTTGGTTTGAAACCCGGATTATTAGGTGGACCAGTTTGGTCACCGGTTTCAATCTTTAATACTATGGCTGAACCCTATTTGAGTCAGTTTTGAAGTATTTGACTTTTGTTGACTATTGAAGGACTTGACTAGAGTTTGACTAGTCTTTCTTGAAGGTTGACTTGGTGGCTGGAGAAAGGTTTTTTGTCTTGGTCTGAGGGTCTTGGTTGTCTCATTTTGAATTGGTTCTTAAAGAAGAAGAAGAAATTTTGTTGGGTTTTCCCCTAGAGAGGGGTTTTGTCTTGGGTGAGAGCCTACTTACTGTGTTCTTGTTGTTTTGATCTTCATGCATTTATGCTTTTGTAGTTGCTTGATGAAAAGAAGTTAAAGAAGATAATAATAGTATAAATATATCTCAAGTAATTATCAAGATAAGAAAATCTTGCCGCCTTTCAAATTTTCTAATATGGTATCAGAGCTAATGTGAAGTAAGAACGGAAAATGCAACTTGAAGATCAAGTGCTCTCATAAGCTTTTTGAAGGATTGCAATTGCAAGGAAGAACGAAGTCTTGGTGGTTTTTAAAAGGATATCTTTTATGGCAAGATGATTTGGATTTGTGGTATAAGTCTAAAAGCCTAATATTCTTTGATAGAAGGGCCACTGTCTTGTGATAAAAGATAGAGATCACAAGGAGATTGAGAAGCATTGTTCAGATTTCCTTATTACCAATACAGAGATTTGAAATTTAGAAGTTTGAGGTTTGAATTTCTTATAGTATACATGAGAATCTCTTCATTCTTGTTCTCTATAAGCAACAAAATAGTCTCCTTATCAAGTTCGAGATATGTAGTGACAACATAAGGTCTCTTTGTAAGGTCTATCTAGAAGGATCTTAGTCATTCTACTTAGAAAATTATATTATTCAATCAATGGCTAGCAACAGTCCTTCAATCTAACACGATCTGACATTTTGTAAAGGTTTCAAGCTTAAATTCTTGGGATAAGTATCCCTATAAGCAAATAGAGAAGAACCTTACAGGAGGATATGGACCACACCCAGTAAAGGCAGTTATAAATCTAACTTGAAGCTCTTTTATAGTGAAAAACAATGTCCTAACCAAAAGACCGAAGGTGCAAAATATGTGCTTAGACCAAGAATCATAAGAAAGGCACCAAATGCATTATTAAGGATAAGAAATCAAGGAAATGATCTTTTAAGGGAACTATGAAGCTAGCAACAACATAAAAGGTATAGTTTGAAGTCCTATAGCAACACCTACAAAATTCAAGAAAAGTAGCATCTTGTCATCTTGGAAAAGGAATCTTAGTTTGAAGAGTCATCTTTGAAGATATTGTAAGAGCATCTTGAAAGCAACAAGAAAATCATGACATCATGAAGAGTCCTTTGTAGTAGACTCTTTGTGATCTTGGAGGACTTAGGTATGTAGTCCTTGAGGTATGTATAATTGTTTTTTTTATGTAAGGTCTAACTCAAATTGGATTAGGGTTTTGAGATCTTATTTTTGGTTCTAGGGTTTTTAGGCTTCATATCGTTGGAGGTTGTTGGCATCTAAATTATTATAATCCCTAATTGGTATTTGGAAACCCTAGCCAAAAGAGAAACCCTAACATTATTCTATTTTTAGGAACCCTAGATTTTGGTTTCTAGGGTTTGTAGGTAATGGCAAACCGTAGTGAGGGTAGAATTGGATTTAAAATTCAGACCCTAGGGTTGATATTTTGAAAGGTAACATCAAGAAACTTAGGGTGTGGATATGGAAACCCTAAGAATTCTCCCTCTCTAAAGGTTCCATGAAATCCCTAGATTGTCAAAATCATAATCATGCTCTTGTACTTGTATACTTTTGGTGGTACTTATTAGTGAATGTTGTAGGTACATAAAGAAATGTTGATCTTATGCCATGAAGTGCATGATGAATGAAGAAAAGGTAACTTGGTGATCAAATTGGATCCTTGGGCACTTTCAAGGTAAACTAATATGGAGATGGACCATGAAGATGTTGAGAGGGAGCCGTTCAAGAGGGAGACATTCCAAAGTTCGTAGAAGAAGAAACTCAAGGTAAGTTTAAAGTTCTAAAATTTGTAGCAGGTCTCCATCACATGAGTAGGTATGATTGTTTTGTCTTTAAAATCTATTTATGTTAATGGCTTTCTCATCTCTAGGGTTTTGCTATAGAATCATGAAGATTGGTATATTGTTAGGGTGATTGGTCTCTAGATTAAATCAACCTTTGTAAATATTATCTTTTGCTATTTGTTCACTTTGATGAAACCCTAGCTTTTTAGGGTTTGGTGATGATATCTAAAGTTTATGACAAAACCATAGTAGTAGTTGATATAAGATCCTAGGACATGAAAGTGAAACCCTAGGTGTAAATGCTTTTGCTATGATTGAAACCCTAACAAGGTTTAGATGTTGGATATCTAAAGTTTAATTTTGAAGTATTGATAACCCTAGATGCTCTCTGTGTTATGACATGATAACCCGAGATTGAGAAAGTTAACTTCATGCTCTTGTACATAGATATCTATATGCTTGGTTGTACTTGTTGATGAGATTTGCAGGTACATAGTTTTCAAGAGGTTGTAAAGATGTATGCCTGCCTCATATTTGTTGATGATTGTATGATGATGTTGAGTATGATGAAAAGAGGGAGATGTAAGACCTTGATGACATTAAATTTTACATTGATAGATGGCTTTGTCGCCAAATGAAGATGAAAGAAATGATGTTTTGGAAGGTCAAAGTTCTTCGATAACTTGATGATACAAAAATGAAAGAGCCTGTGTGGCTGGAAGATTAAAATTGTTGATGGACTTATCTCCCTAATTGAGAGTTAGCTTGGATATGTTTCCTTTATGAAGGAAAGTGTGTATCCTCCCTAGTTGAGAGGGAGGACATGATTCTCTGCTTCATTTGTCATGCACTAGGCCAGGACCAACAACCATACGTCTAGTGAAGGCCATGAGGTGAGAATGAGATTGGAGAATAGCTAAAGCACTACTGGTGGTTATTTTTGATGAGTTGTGAATAAGACTCAATTTTTTTGAGTAGTGTTGAAGTTGAGTTTGGTGCTACTTGAGAGGTTGGAAAGGAAGCTTCTGTCAAGATTTGTTTGAATATTGTGATAACCTAAGCAACATCAGAATGGTTGAAGACCCCAGATTTTATGCTAGCATATTGATAATAAGAACTAATATATTGGAAGTTTTGGTTGGGGTTGTGAATCTACAGTATGTTTTGATAGTTTAGCAAGTAGTTGATGTGGGTATGTTTCCCTAAGAAGTTTGAATATTTGATATGCATGTTTCAATTGATAGAGATCTTTGATTTAGAGGGAGAGATGAGTACCTTAGGTTGCGAGCCCGTATGATGGTACTGGGGAGGACTAGTGTTTTATGAAACCACTGGATCGAAACCAAAACGATCGAGCCAGAGCTTGGCTGCGTTGGCGCAGTGGCCGAATCAGTTCGGCTGGCCGGGTTGTTACCGAGCCGGTGACCTACTCGGCCGACTCGGTAACGACCTGGCCAGCTCGATAACAACCTGGTTGGCTTGGCTAAGCTCGGGCTAACTTGGTCGGCTCGGTGGCCGTGGCCTAAAAGTGGCCTACAATTTTTTTTGTGGGAAAAATGACCCACAAGGAACCATGTTTCTAAAATTAGCTAATGCATCTGATAGGGTGAAAGATGGACAATTGTTATTTCAGCTATTGGATGAGGTTGTTGAGGAGGTGGGGGTGGCTAATGTTGTTCAAGTCATCACAGATAATGCCTCTAAACATGTTCTTGTTGGTAAACTGTTCGAGGAAAAACACAAAACCATCTTTTGGACCCCATGTGCTGCACATTGCATAGACCTTATGCTTTAGGATATTGGTAAGTTAGATTGGGTCAAGAACACTGTAGATCATGCCAAAAGCATAACAAAATTTATCTACAATCATTCATGGATTTTGAGCATGATGAGGAGACACACAGGGGGCAGAGATATTGTTAGGCCTGCCATCACTAGATTTGCAACTCATTTTTTGACATTGCAATCTATGCTTTCCCAACATAGAAACTTGCAAAAGATGTTTTCTAGTGATGATTGGAATCAAAACCAGTGGTCTAACAAACATGAAGGCAAAGATTTGAAAAAGAAAGTTAATGAAGAAATAATTTTGAAAAAGGCAGCAGAGGTTGTGAAGGTTGTTGATCCACTAGTTAAGGTGTTGCGGTTGGTGGATGGGGAAAGATTGGCTATGGGCTTCATTTGTGAGGCTATGGATCAAGAAAATGAGCAAATAAAGAGGGCATACAAGGATAGAGTGGCTAAGTATGGGCCCATTTGGGCAATCATTAATGAAAGATGGAACAATCAACTCCATCACCCTATACATGCAACTGGGTATTTTTTGAACCCACGGTATCATTATGAAGCTCTGGAGGCAGGAGCTTTGGGTGAGGAGGTTAGAGATGGATTGATTGACTGCATTGATTGCATGATCCCATTGGAGTGTGATCAGTTGGAGATACATCGACAAGTTACAACTTACATCAAAGCCACAACTACCTTTGGCAAGAACCTAACAAAGATTGCAAGGGAAGCAGATGAGCCAAGTAAACAAAAATTTCAATTTTCAAATTCTTATTTTATTAAATTGTTTATAATTTGAAAGTTGGATATAATTTGTTGACCTAACTCATTACACTACTATGTTTTTTGCAGCGTAGTGGTGGGAGGCTTTTGGTAGCCATTGTCCTCAATTGCAGAAGTTTGCAATTCGTATTTTGAGTCAAACTTGCAGTGCTACTAGGTGTGAGTGCAATTGGTTTGTCTTTGAGAGGATTCACATGAAGAAGAGAAACCGTTTGGATAAAAAACGGTTTAAATGATCTAGTCTATTTCCAATACAACATTCGGCTCAGATGCAACCAATTGCTGAACAAAAGACCTGATTCAGATCCCATTGTGTTGGAAGATATTGATCCAACCTCAGATAGGGTAGTGGAGAGTCATCCAACAGAGTTTGATTTTGATGAGGAACTTGATTTGGAATTATAGACGGAGGCATCACTTGAACAAAATGTTTAGTTGAATGCACATCCACTTGTACCTGCCTCACGCCCAACCCTAAGTCCTCTAGTTGCAGGTGCTTCCTCTGCTTAGCCACGACGAAAGTGCATATCTCGTCTATCTTAGCATGTAGCTGCTGCACAGCCTGCCAGTGCTACCACTTCTACAGTTGAAGTTGGAGATGATGATGAGGAGGAGCCATGGGTTTCCCTGTTTGACTTTGATTCAAAGTCTGAGCCAGATGATGTTGGATCCTCTAGCAGTAGCCAATAGTACTAGTGACTAGTGATGTTTCACAATTTACTTTTGTTGTAGAGGCCATTTCTAGCCTCCTTGGTTATGTGTTTTGTTTTGATCTCTATATCATCATTCACATATGTATTGGATAGTGCACTAGGTGCCATTTTGATATAATGGATATATTCATGAGCCTACTTTGATCATATGTTGTCTTCTCTCTATATTCTAAAGCTGTGTTTGGATACATGAATGAAAATCTTTAAAATTATGTTTTTTTATATATAAAAAATATTTAATGTATTTTTTACAACGACCGAGTCATTGAAATCAAATCGCTGAGTCGATACCGAGTTGGGGTCGGAGCCGACCCTCGGCCGTTTCCGAGTCGGAGTCTGAGTTTTAAAACATTGGGGAGGACATCTTGATGATATTTAAATCCCTTTCTAGGGTGATTGATGATGTCTAGATCCCTTCTTCTATTGGTGTCTTGGCCTGGATCAATGTTTTAAGACTCCGACTCCGACTCCGACTCGGCCGAGCAATGACTCCGACTCCGACTCGGTAATGACTTGGCCGACTCGTTTTCAATGACTCGGTCGTTGTAAAAAATACATTAAATATTTAGTTTTTTGATAAAAAAACATAATTTTGAAGATTTTAAACATAATTTTAAAGATTTTCATTCATGTTTCCAAACACACAACATTATAATATAGATGGAAGACAACATATGATCAAAAGTAGGCTCATGAACCAATCCATTATATCAAATGGTACCCAATGGCAATACATAGTCAACTGTCATACATGATGAAAGACTCAAAACAAAAAACACATAACCAAGGAGGCTAGAAATGGCCTCTACAAGACTACAAGTCTACAACAAAAGTACTACTGGCCATAGCTACTGCCAGAGGAGCCAAGATCATGTCGATCAATCTCTGGATCATCATCATCATCAGAGTCAGAGCCCTCTGCCCATGGCTCCTCCTCATCATCATCATCTCCAACTGCAA
>APFE030973723.1:2991-32812 GCA_000404065.3 Pinus taeda | reverse complement strand
CTGGCCTGGATGATGTACAAAGCTATGCTGAAATTATTGGCCTAGATGACATCGAGAGATCCGTGATTAGTAGGTGTCTTGGATGACACCAGGGCCCTTGATGAGTTAAGTGTCTTGGTAATTGACACTTGGATCCTTGAAGATTAGTTAGTGTCTTAACACTTGGATCCTTGCATTAGTGTCTTGGAAGGTAGTCTAGATGACACTTAGATCCTTGAATTAGTGTCTTGGAGATGACAAACTTGGATCCTTCAATTAGTGTCTTGAGATGACACTTGGATTCTTGCATGAGTGTCTTGACACTTGGATCTCTAATATGTTGAGTTGGTACCTTAGTAGGAAGCATAAACGGTACCTTGATGGATTGATACCTTGCTAGTTTTGGCCTAGATTGTATCTGGCATTGTATATGCTATTTACTCTTCTTGGAACATTTCAAATTAAGGTCAACCTTGTGCCGGTTGAACAATTATGAATACCTCCCTAGTTAAGAGTGAGTGTTGAAAATGTAACTAGTATTAGTCTTCATAATTGTTGTATGACATGATGTAATTCTTATGTACTTGTAAAAAGAGGAAAAGAAAAATCATTGTAAAGATCAAAAAAATTATTTTTATAAGCATGGGTTTCATGCTCATTTGGTTATGTTGACAGGTCAAAGCGCCCATTGAGTGCTTCTAGGGTTGAGTCATGAGTCATTGCCCTTGTCATTATGTCTAGACCCGTCTTGGGCTTATTATGTCAAAGAAAGAAAAAGTTGTTTTATGTAAATTGGTTATGTGTTACTCCTCAACCAAGTCGGCCTCAAGAGCTTGCAAGTCGGCCTCATAAAAGTGATTCGACCCCTATATAGTAGTGATGAATTCGACCTATTGTGATCACTTACCAAGCCAGATTCAATCTGTAATTTCAGATGAAGAAACAAGTGCGAAGAAGGTGAAGAATAGCAGAAGAAACTCTATTTTAGAAGGAAGAAATCCCTAACAATCAAGAAGACTCAAAATGCATCCAAAGATCTCCAAACGTCCACAAAAGAGCAAGTGCGAGTTCCTTTAAGGAGGCCAAAATTCTAAAGTGTGATGATGATTTGATTCAAATGAGACTCTCCTCTACTTATAGGAGGAGTTCAAAATGCTATTTAGCCTAGAAGCCCGTAAATAACCATAAAATAATGTGGAACATAAGCCTAGGTCACAAGCCAACCTAGTAGCCTTTGTGACATTAGATTTATCTCCATAAATGCAAGTTGAAATGATGATGTTGTGCTAGTGTAGGCTTGCTAAGGGCAAGGGCAAGCGTTGAGGGCCTTGTAAAATCAAGATCTAGTTGTTGGCCCCTATATCTCTTTTTGAAATCATCTTGTGGCACCCAAATGTGGGTTTGGGGCACAAAATTGGGTTTCATGGGTCTCCTGGTGATGAATAAACCTGATTCTACTCCAATGTTGAGGACATTGAAGATGGTGCTAGTCCTCCCATGTCTCAAGGCATGAGACAAATCTCATCTGGGCCCTGGATCAACTACCAAACCATGTGATCACTGTTAAGTGGGTTGGGGGCAAGCTGGTCTAGGTGCAACATCCCATGAATAATAAAGCAAATGTAGGGACATTGTGGGTGATGATGGTGCCCATGGCTATGAATGATGGTTTGCAACTATCCAGAGTCCCATGGCTCTTAAGGCATCAACTGTGGGTGTCATTATGTCCCTCTACAAGCTCTTGACGCTAGTTATGTTGCCAAGACCTATAGATGGAACCACTTGCCCATCACACACAATATCCATTGCTGCAACTTTCACCACCAGGCACATAATAATTATTACATCTAAGTGAACCAAGCTTGAAAGAAATGGGCAAATTAATACTTCATATAAGGTTTCTCTTCCAAAATTGGGGCCTTAGTCATGTAATGGTGTTACCTCCCTAGGTAGGAGTGGTTAATAGCTAGCCCTATTAGATGTTCTCAACCCCCAAGGGGAAGTGACATGTCCTTTGTCTGTCCTTGAATAAAAGCACAACTAGGTTATTCACACAATTATTCAACATAAACAAAAATATTAACCAATCTCAATCACATGTGACATACTAATTCTGCGCAATCAATAGTTTTTCATTAACTTAATTATTCGAAAGTACTTGGGATCCCGCCGTGGGATAATGGCCCAGTTGATCTAGTTGATCGGGTCCTAGATCTATCCTTGATTAGCTTGGCTGATTTTGATCTCCAATGTTGTACTGCTGCACTTTCCTCAAACTTGACACACCTAAGTATCTCACTACTCACTTGAGAATATCTCTTTCTCATTGGCTTGTGCTGTAGTATTGTGTTTTTCTCCTCTCCTTAACTTTGCTTTATAACATTTCATTGAGCTAAATCCCTAACCCTAATCCCCAAAGGGATGGATGTCTAAGATTAGCTCTTGGCTCACTTGAGATCAACAGTTGAGAGTAAAACATCATCACTTGAGTAAATACTTTGCTCTTTCTAAGTTTCTTTAGCTTAATAGTCAACATAATTAATTATATATTTTTCCTAAGTTAGACTTAGGCTAAGTTACTATAGCAACTTGCTCAATACTTGAGCAAGTGTCCTAAGGAGACTTTGGGCAACTTCTGCGTGCCTAGACAATTATGCCTGTGCAAAAATACTTGCCTGAGCTACACACCTCAACGAACTTGCGCCTTAAAAAGTTATCAGCCAATGCAGTCTCCACCCAAAAGCAGAGCTCTATAATGAGCTTCCTTTCTTATGAGTGTCAATTCCTTTCGCTCTACAGGTACTCCCACTATCACCCAGCTAGGTCCCCTCTGTTCTCAGATACATAGCCTTTGCATTGATTGCTTCACAATTATAAGGGATGACAATGATGCCTCTTGCTCTCTCAGCCTCTCGTTCTAACTTTACTTCTATGCCTATCTCCAAGTTGTGCTAGAGTTTCACACTTATTAGGGTTTGAGATTGTCTTACTTAGGGTAACATCTTCTCTTTTGTTTATTGGCATATGTATCTCTCTTACTTTGCTAGCTTGTTCATGGGAGTGCCAATGGCACTCCCATAGTCCATTGATGACTAATTTTACTTTCTAGTCCCATTGACCTTTCATTGTGATTTATGGATATTAATAAACTCATCTCATCTTTGGTGACATTTATTATAAGCACCCTAAGTTGGTAACCACACCACTTCTACCATCAATATTTAACATTACTTTATTTAATTGAAACATAAAGTGATATAAATATTAATATCTCCTTCAATGACTCAACATAAATGTTATCGAATGTTACTGGCCAACTTACATGGATATAGTTATGGTATCTGAAATGGATATACAACATTTTATAGAAAATTAGGATATGATTTGTCTAGGATATGTTAGAGAGAGAGAGAGAGAATATTAGGATATGATTTGCCTATGATATGTAAAATCAGACACACACACAAGAAACTAGAAGACAAAAATTTCAGATTCCAAAATAACATCCATGGATTTCAAATTTAGAAATAAAGCTGAAAGGAATGCTATAATTAAGAGAGGCCTAATGTCTCTCTCTCTATATAAATTGATTTGTAAGCATTTAGTGACTTAGCAGTCTTTTTTTATTATATTTTTTTAATGTTTGTCTTTCGTTTTAGCAACCAAATTGTCAGCTGAAATAGCCAATATGCCAACGAAAACAGCTGAAACACTGCATGAAACAGCTGATACTGTATTTCAAAAAATCGAAATGTTTCTAAAATGTAAAAACATGTTTCCAGCACCTTGGGCTTGTGATTCTGGTAGTACACATCCCTTCCAATATTTTTTTTTTTGAAAGTCAAAATTTTCTATTACTTCATGCCAGATTTACATCATGAGGATCTTCAAAGCAAAAAACTATTGGCCGCAATCCTACCATATTTGTTGGCCCATAGATAGAATCAGAACCACATTACAAGCAAACAGATCGAACTAGATAGCTGTAGACAGATAGCCCCAAAAGACCAAAAAGTGCCAAGAATCCGAAGACAACCTATTAGCATCCTTGATCATGAAGGAGAGCCGGAACTGGGATGGCTCGCCCATTGCCTGGTGGCAGAGGGGGGTGAAAAGCATCATGGTCTTGGGCTTCAATGAGCTCTAGTCTGCCTTCCAAACTCACCAGCTTTTCATTTATCCTTCTTTTCCTGCACCGGAAGGGAGCCAATCTGTCCAGAATTCAACACTGGTTATGCTGGAGGTCATTTAAAAAACTTATCACCTCGTTTCTATCATCATGTTGGATCCAAACTAGCTTGTCCAAGACCACTGAAATCTGCTTTAGCCTTTCAGCCAATGAATCAATGGGAGGAGACTTCTCTACCCTGCCTGGAGACTGCTCCTGTGGAGGGATGACCTTTTCACCTAAATCTCAAAAATCTCCCTGATGGACATCCCCTTGGCCATGAGGACCCACTCCCCTTCGTGCACGACCTCTATGGTGAAGCATGGGGCCGGGATAATCCAGGAGGCCCCAACTGTCTGCAGAATATTTTCTCACAACAATTTGCCAGGCAACGCCACCAACTCCTCTCTCTTCACAGTCCGAGGCGAGCATACAGAGCCAAGAGACACTTTCTTGCAAGTTACCGCCGACACCTAGAAACCAACTAACTGCCCCAAATGAGCCCACACTACTCTCTACCACCGGCAGGGTCAAAAGAACAGCCTTCTGTGGCACGACCTTGCTGCTCTTTGTCAGGGAAATCCTGGTAAAATCCTGGCACCAATTACCAAACCACCCAGGCAACAGAACAAACCAGTGAAAAAAAACATAGAGACACTAACAGTTCATCCGGAGTGACAAGGCTTACCAGAGGCCAGGTTCTTGGAATGTCTGCTAACTCATCGTGTCTATTGTCCTTCTTCTGCCAGTGTCATACCATCCAGGCAAGTGCAGCACCCCAAGTCGAAGAGGGATGATATCTTGAACCTGGATCAAACACTTTCACCCACCAAATATCGCCCTTGGTATTACCAGTTTCTGCAATTCCTCCTTGGTCTTCACTTTAGCCCCTCGCAACTTGGTTTGCATGGGATGGCACTGCTATAATGCCATCCTGCAGACAGAAGCGCCCAATTTCCTTCAACACCAAGAGTCCCATAACCTTTGATGAACCATAATGACCAAACCTGAACGTTCATGCATATTTAAAACTCATCGTTTCTGGAGGCTTTGGCATCCACTTGCCAAGGGAGGCATGCCTGGCACGCTCCATTAAACCTGATGTCATGTGGGCGAGGGTGAGAAGGCCCTCACCGTATTCTCTCTGCCACCATCTGTTACCCCCATCGGGGACAATATCTTAAACAACTGTTATGTGCTACATCAAATGATTAAATATATAGCATTTTTTGTTTATATATTTAGCTTCAATTATTAAAATAATAGCATAATATTAAATGCGGAGTAAACTCTACCCATGATAAATTTCCTAAATAGTAAAGTATATGGAGAAAATTGATTACTGGGGATTTGTGAATGGCTGTATGTATATAACCTTAAATTTGGCCAGTTGGTTTATCAGGCCTGTTAATTAAAGCTATATCTATGAAGAGACATGCAAAGCATAAATCTGGATTCTGGAGGATGTGATCTGGTGACAAAATTTATAATAAATCAGTAGGTAATATTGGCATAAATAACATGCATTATTTCATTTGTGCTAGTGATTTATATTTATTTTGCTGTTTTTGTTGTCTTGCAGGTCACTGTCTTTTTGTTGATGCAGAGCATGCCCTAGATCGATCACTTGCAGAAGCTATAGGTGTAAATACGAAGAATTTACTGATTTCACAGCCTGATTGTGGTGAACAGGCTCTGAGCCTAGTTGATACTTTCATTCGCAGTGGTTCCTTGGATGTTATTGTGGTAGATAGTGTGAGGACAATTCCCTGCTTGCAATCTGGTTCTGTTATACTTTATCAGGGACTTTGAATTTTTTGCTGGAATATAATATAATTTTTCTTCTAATGTGATAGTATTCTCTTCCATAACAATTCAAGTAATTCTGCATTTAGTTTGAGAAATTTATTTTGTACTGAACATAATTTTGATACAATTTACTAGAAAGACTAAGCAGTTTGGAACGTAATGCTCTGTTTTTTATTTAATACTGACTGCAATGGCCTGACTAAAAATCCTTTTGATATTTGTGTGCTACATGAATACTGTACAAAAGACTAAAAAGCCCATATGCTTTCTGCTGTTGATTTCCTCAGAAATGGTGTCTGATGTATTTCCCCTCGTGTCTGCAATATTGTAAGATCATAGTAGTCCTATTTTTAATGCTGTGAATGAACTTTGAAGCAATCTTTTCGATAGGAAAGTGTGGCCATTTGAGACTTGGTATTGTATGCTTGTATAAGTGCAAGTCGTCTATACCAAATCCATTTCTTCTTTGTTGGCTTGAAACATGATCTCAAGTTAGCCACTTGTGATCTTGTGAATTATGCTGATCGTTCCTTGAAATTGAAGCTGTGACACTTTCTAATACATCGTAGGCTTTATATACTGAAAGAGTGAACCAAATATACTCTACGTTGTCCACTGGAATCTTCAATAATAGTTTTGGAAAAGATTTTTCCTACTTGAAGTATTGTAAGCCAACAGAAACATATGACGAATTCTTTCAATGTGAAATTCCCTCAGCTGTCGAACATTTATTTCAAGAATGTGGTCTATCTATTATCGGTAAGTTTTGGACTTTTACAGCCATGGTTGATGTTCATAAACATTTCTGAAACCTTTTCTTATGCATGCAATGAGGCTTTTGGATTGGACAAATTGCATTATGAATTTTTAGAGTAACAAATTAGGTGAGGGATATGTTGAATTGCTAAGATTGCTTTGTAAATTGACCATGCCTGCTGCAACCATATGCACCCTCCAATTTTATGATTAATAGACTGTCCTATTCACTTACATGTAATGGTACTGTGGATTTGTTTCTTAAAAGATGGCAACCTAAACAGATACAGCTTTGACAGTCTGCAGTTGTACTTAAATTGTCTAAATCTTGATGTACTGGTGACAACAGGTAGCAGCACTAGTGCCTAAAAGTGAACTAGAGGGTGAAATGGGTGATGCTCACATGGCAGTGCAGGCACGACTGATGAGCCAGGCTTTGCGAAAATTGACTCCTTCTTTGTGCCGTTCTCAAACTCTCCTTATTTTTATAAACCAGGCAAGAGGAGTTTTATATCTTGTTTTATTGATATAGAATTATTGGCAAGTTAGGATTCCATGAAATGAGTTTTTGATATACTAGTAAATTGATCATTCATCAATTGGATGAAAATTGTTTGAATGCTTTTTCTGTATTCATACAGGTGAGGTCAAAATTGAGTAGCTTCGGAGGTTTTGGAGGTCCATCTGAAGTTACTGCTGGTGGCAATGCTCTAAAATTTTATGCATCTATCCGTCTAAATATTCGGAGAACTGGATTGCTAAAGAGAGGAGATGAGGTATTTCTTGTAGTAATGGAAGACATGCTTAGCGAAGTTTTCCTGGTTTTTAAAAGTTAAGACATTTTTCAATTTTATTCTTGAATCTTCTGTCTCAGTGCGCTTGGATGAAGTTCCCCTCCAAAGCCATGTCTTTTGAAACATCGCTGTTTGTTTTGAAAATATTATTTTCTTGTTTTTTTTTTGTTCCATTGAAAGTGATGTTTTGTCAAGCTAGATTTGAATAATTAACCCCCCATCCCACTTGTGAGGAGAAAATCATAAATTGGCCTGTTTATGGAGGAAAACTAGCCCTCCAAGAGAAATTTTTAACCAGATGCCCTGGGGATTGGAACCTTAGGGAGTGCCTATTGAACCACAATCCAGTTGGCTTTTTCTTGATTAAAATTAAATGAAAAGAAAGAAAGAAAGAAAGCAATCACGAAGAGATCTTGTTTTCAACAATTGTTGCAATTTGGAAACAATCTTACTAAGCTGCAAGAAACATGGAAACAGGAATGCTGCGGAAACATAAACCCCAATACTTTGAAAGCACAGTGCTGTCTGCATTATTCTGCCAAACCTTGAAAGAAGAAAGTTTTTGGTCTTTGCGATAATCTTGTGAAAGAACATCCAATTAAGTGCTTTTTCTGCTGTCCGTATAGAAGAAAATATTTGAGTTAACAAATACCCAATTAAGTGCTTTTTGTGTGGTTAAACAATTCTGGTTCCTATAGATTGGATGAAAGGATATTCACTATAAGTTTGCTCACATGCTTGATAAATTGATCACCTGTAAAGAAAATGGACATGGTGTGATAAAAAAAGAAATTAGAAAACTTGAAAACAAAAATTCAAATGGGATTTTAAATGTTAAAATATGGACTATTTTAAAGCCACACGTGAAAGCCAATTAGTGGACCAACGAAGAAATGCAGGTTTCCTCCATATTATTCCCAAAAAAGCATATGGAGACTATTGACAGCTTATTACATGCAAAATCTCCATCTGCAAATTGGCTCCTCGATCTTCATTATTTCCCCAATTTAATTTACATGGTAATATAATCATCACCATGAGAATACTTGTTGCTAAAGTTATTTTAGTGTCACGTGAATTTGCATCTAATTTTTCATATGAGTAGAGATTCTACCAAATGAATAAGGGTGTGAAGTATAATCCATCTTATACATTAAGACCCACAACACATCCCTCCTTTCTTGGTCAATTCTGGGATGCTCATTAAACAGGACCTTTCAAGCATTTCACTGGTTTGGTCCAGTCTCTCATACATCCCCGTAGTAGGGCTCGTCATTTCCAATGTGCACATGACATCATAGTCAAAGAACTCACTAGATGATATCTGCCTGTGCCACCTCAAGAACTAAATGAGGGATCGATGAAGGTCTGAACTTATTTACCACTATTATAATAGGAAACCTTCCATTTCTGCCATTCTGAGGAAACAACCATCTCTCTAAGTAATTAATGCACCTCTAAGAGGCGTAACATACTAAAGGTAGATGCAAATCAAAATTTTGCACAGTAAAGACGCTATAAGTTGGCATGCTTATACATTGCCATGGCTGCTGTATGATTGATCACAATGCTTCGATTAATCTTAGCTGCAATGTAAATCTTTCTAAGCAGAGCAATGCTGTTTATGTCTCTAATGAGGTCAATACAGTGAACAACACATGGAGTTTGTTAGATTTTTTAGTAGTTTGTCACAATATAGCTTGAAGTCAAGCACTAAAATATTGATATTTTAGTTTGCAAATGAATAATCCAATTTTCTATGGCTGCCTGTCAGATTGTGCACCATGAGAATACTTGTTGATAAAGTTATTTCAGTGTCACGTGAATTTGCATCTAATTTTTCATATGAGTAGATATTCTACCAAATGAATAAGGGTGTGAAGCATAATCCATCTTATACATTAAGATCCCACAACACATCCCTCCTTTCTTGGTCAATTCTGGGATGCTCATCAAACAAGACCTTTCAAGCATTTCACTGGTTTGGTCCAATCTCTCGTACATCCCCGTAGTAGGGCTTGTCATTTCCAATGTGCACATGACATCATAGTCAAAGAACTCACTAGATGATATCTGCCTGTGCCACCTCAAGAACTAAATGAGGGATCGATGAAGGTCTGAACTTATTTACCACTATTATAATAGGTAACCTTCCATTTCTGCCATTCTGAGGAAACAACCATCTCTCTAAGTAATTAATGCACCTCTAAGAGGCCTAACATAATAAAGGTAGATGCAAATCAAAATTTTTCACAGTAAAGAAGCTATAAGTTGGCATGCTTATACATTGCCATGGCTGCTGTATGATTGATCACAATGCTTTGATTAATCTTAGCTTCAATGTAAATCTTTCCAAGCAGAGCAATGCTGTTTATGTCTCTAATGAGGTCAATACAGTGAACAACACATGGAGTTCGTTAGATTTTTTAGTAGTTTGTCACAATATAGCTTGAAGTCAAGCACTAAAATATTGATATTTTAGTTTGCAAATGAATAATCCAATTTTCTATGGCTGCCTGTCAGATTGTGCATATGTTTTTTTCTGATCGCTGCTGGAATTTTCTTTTACTCTCCCCACACTTTATTATTACTATTATCTGCCAGTGGTTTGGCTTAAATTATTTCTCATCTCTGACCACCTTGTTTATCCTGTTTTTATTTTCCTGCCAGTGTCTAGGACTATTTATGTGTTATCCTTAGTTTTGGCAATTTACTCCATGTCGGTGCATCAATCAATGTCACAATGTCTAGTTTCTTGGCATTTCCTTGCAATGCTTGTTTGATTAATTGACTTTGCTAATTTTTATATTGCTGTTAGACATTCGGGAGCCAGATCTTAGTCAAAGTTGTAAAGAACAAGTTGGCGCCTCCATTCAAAACTGCAGAATTTGAAATTGAGTTTGGCAGGGGCATTTCGTGTGAAGCGGAGATTTTGGATCTGGGATGTAAGCATGACGTGATTACAAAATCAGGGAACTTTTACAGGTTAAATGGGGAAAATTTCAATGGTAAGGAAAAGGCCAAAAAATATCTGAGAGAGAATGACCAGATTCGCTACGAATTGATGTCAAAACTCAAACAGAAACTCTTAGGGGGTATAGTCCAAGAAGATGACCTTGAGAAGGATTTGGGTGATACATTCAGTGAAAACAATGATGAAATAATTGAAACTGAGGCAGTGGCTGAGGCAGTGTAATTGGACTACGCAAAATCTTCTAGTAAGGGAAGTTACAAATTGCTTTGCACAAGTTGATATGTTTAACGTACGACTGCTGTAGAGGTTGCCTGTAATGTCATCTTAATAATCTTGTGGAGAGCAAAAATATCAGTATGGATAGCAGAAATTAAACAGAAATTTGGGATCATTTCTGAGGGATTCGAATCTCAGTGTAAAGAGAAGATCTAGAAAGGTTCACTGTGAGAAGACAGGTAGAGGGTATTTATGTTGCATCAAGTGGGGGAGACGGTTTCTGTTGATGGGATTGAAATGGATGGTTTGCTAGTTTTGTAGTAATTGTGTTACGAGGTTCTAAAAAATGCGGCCTTCTTTCCTGTCATTATGAAGAATACTTGCTTGATCCCTCTCCTTGAAAATAAACTAAAAGAAAGTGCAGCAGAGGAAACAATATCAATGGAGCATATTTGGATTATTGAACTAAAAGGGTGAAGCGTGCATTTTATTAATTTTTCATCACCTTTACCAGCTATTTAATGGAAAGCTTTCTGCGGAATTGGCAATATTGCTAATTTCAGCATGTCACCATGTTTGGAATCAATTAACTTATATAGTATAATGATTGATAGACATATTTGCTTCATCAACTTTGTGTCGTAATTTCTTATATTTTACATTGTTGAAACAAAAAAAATCAAGTACAAGTGAGTTCTATATTTTTCAGGACTTAGATCAGTAGTGCCAAATTGAATATATTTGTAGCATATATGATAAATTATAAGGACTGATATTCTCATGTAGAAGAAGGGATTGAGATTATGAAATTGACTCGTCTCTAAAGGTAGTTGTCATTTTGAAACGTTAAATTCAGACTTTTGTTTATGTTCTTATTTAATCATCCGCCATTGACAAGTTTGTTGAGCGTTGAAATAATAATACTTGATTGTAAGTTTAGTATGGGGTGAAATAACATTACTCGATTATGGGAATGAAATGGTTCACAAGATTCAAGTTTAATGTGATTAGTGACTATGATTAATTTTGAAATACTTTTTTGGGATTGTACATAGCAACATCTTTTGTGGGAATCGAAAACGGATAATAATGCTGGGTTTTAAATTTAAGAATGTAACCGGGATGGTGAGGAACATTTTTATGTGAGACATAGGAGAAAAAGTGTTACTGTCAATTTTTTTGTCAGAAGTTTTAGAAAGTTATTTTTGAATAGTAAATTTTGAAGGCACTTCACATGCTTATGATGTTTACACTAAATGATTTAGGTCAGAATTGTCGATGGGTATAAACTATAGATAGGAATTTTTGTGTTATGAAGAGGTCATGGTAGCAATAAGATTCAAGGTGATAAAACTAGAGATTGAAGGTGCATGTTTCGTAACAAAATGAACCGAGGTGAATATAAACTCTTTCGAGACTATATTTGGATCTAATATATTGTGGGCTAATTGGAAAAGTCTTTGAATAGAGTAACAATAATTTGAATAGCTTAACAATAATTAAGCTGAAATATAGTTAAAAGGAGAAATTCCTTTTCTTGTATAGTTAATTTTGTAGCAGTGTTTGGTTCTTAAAAGGGTGTAGGTTTTACGTTCTATATGAGATTATTTTCATTAGGGGTAAAGGTTTAATCCTTTTTGGTTTCATTGTATTTTCTTGTCCAAGTCAGGTGAGAAATTCTACTTTGAGATACAAGGGATATGTTTGTAGTTATATTGACATTAAACTAAAGCAAGGTTTATTAGATGGTATGTAACAGGATTATATTTATAGCTAGGGGGAATTAGTTTATTATGACAAGAAAATACTAGTTTGAACCATATGTTGTGATCACATGCAGTGAAAAGTAAAGTTCCCGAAGGAGAATGGTTAAAAATAATATAATAAGAACATCATATGGTGAAGAGGAAAGGGATGAGAATTAGGCCACCAAAATCAAATTACAAATTTTGTGGTATCAATTTTAGACATTGGAGGTTAAAGACGTTGGGTTTTCTATTTAAGAGTATAAAATAAATCATATTGGGTAAAAATATCATTGGAATATGAGGATTTGATTGGTTTCTTATCATAAAATTAAGGCTAGGCATTTGGAAGTTTTAGGAATATTGTCACAAGCATTTAGAAGATTTAGGAATGTTGTAAGAAGCTTAGAAATATGGTGCTTTAGACCTCATTAAAATTATATGTGCTCGTATTCTTGCTTTGGATGAAGCTATGGTTCACAAGAATTTTTCAATTGAATTAATTTAGACCTTTTTATGATTATAAATACAATATTAGCTATAGATTTTTAGAGAATATTCTATTTAGAATATGAGCTTTGACATGGTTTCTAATTCTCTTTGCTTCTTTTTCATGATCTTCCTTGGGAGCTTGCCTTTATCCTTAGAGTTCCAACGATGAGGAGACATCTACCATATTAAGGGAAATGGTGGTTGTGATGCTTAAGCTAAAGACCAATCTCTTGATTTAACACACAATGCTTAGGTAGACTTGTCCGTGTTATAATTCTTGTGAACCTAGCGCTCGGTATTTAGTTCCTAGCAAAAAATTGGTTTTCTGAATAAATATAGAGCTAGGTTCCTAACACAAATTTAGTGGAAGCAAATTTAAATAAATGATCTTATAAAATGATGACAAAAAGGTTTATGCCCAATCAAATAAGTTCATTAAAAATGACTCAAGTTATATGGGCTCTTGTTTTGGGATAATGGTCCAATTGAGAAAATAAAAAATTCAAGTATTCTAGATTTGATCAAGTAGATTAGTCCTAGATCGGTGTTCGATGTTTCTTGCATATTTAGATCTTCAACCTTTTCACTCTCTCAGATCCATTACACCTTTCTTAGTCTTGTCTTGTTGTTGTGTGTCTTTCTTCTGTACTCAGCGTTACAAAATCCCTTACCCTAAGCTCGAAGTGATTAACGATCGAGATTAGATCTTGCCTCATTTGAGATCAATGGCTAAGATCATTTAATGTGGTCAAAAGTAAAATTTCTGAAGGATAATGTTTAATAAGAATACGATAAGAACATCATATAGTGAAGAGGAAAGGCATGCGAATTAAGCCTACAAAATCAAATTGTGAATTTTGTGGTATTAATTTTAGAGAATACAGGTAAGGTTGATAAACCACTAGGTGGAGAAGTAATCCACTCGGGGACTTGCTAGAAAGAGCTAACAAGCTAAGTGCTTGCTGAGGAAGCTGATAAACCACTTAGTGATTGCTAAGTAAGCTGATAAACCACCCATACAGTGAACTGCAAACCCCTGTAGTGCTTGCCTTCAAAATACAACAAATAAACCACATAGAATGTAGATTCACTCTTGGAATTGAACGGTACCTTCGCTGAGCTGAAGTTGAATTCTTTGAGAAAGCATCCTCTCAGATCATGGATTTGGGTTGGGTGGTCTATTGAAATATGTAACTAGGTTCGGTTTTCATAATGACATATGTAATCATGATTTTTATGTATTTAATAAAAACAAAAAAATAAATCTAATATTGTAAAGAAAATTATTTGAGTCAAAATTAGAGTCAAAAGACCCTCCAAGATGTCATCATGGTGCAAAGATCAAGTTGGCCTACATAAAGGGACAAATCAGCGTAAAGATAACAATTCATACCCCTCATAACACTATGAAGGAACACGACCTCATTTGTACACTCACTCAAGCAAGTTCGATTTCCTCATGATAGACACTGGAAAAGGACGAAAAGGAAAAAGAAAGGAATCAAAATTTTAGCCCTGTCTCGTGTTAGGGTTTCTACAACGGCTGGGCAAGTCAAAGAGTTGGAAAATTGTTGGGCAAATCAAAGTGTTGGAAAACCGTTGGGCAAGTTGAAGTGCTAGAAAACTATTGGGCAAGTTGAAGTGTAGGAAAGTTGTTGGATCGAAGTTGTAGAAGAATCTGCTGGGTCGAAGTCGCAGAAGAAACCGCTGGGTCGAACATTAGAGGAAATTTTAGCCTAAAAGTGCCCATGAATTTTTCACATAATTTCCATGTCATAATATGTGAATCAATCAAAATCATTTAAATTTAAAAAGAGGTAATGTAAATATTTTGGAGGGAAAAGAAGAAAAACTACATTTTTTAATGGTATTTTTGGCCTCTTTATAGATTTACTCAAATTTCAAGCGTAAACACGTTGGATGTGAAATTAAATTCTGCATCCAACGAGTACCTATTATACATGCTTTTGAGAAGACCCACATTGATAAAAAAGTTCAAGATACATTAAAAAAATGTGTTGAATTGCTAGGTCGAAATTGTAGAAGAAACCACTGGAGTTCGAAATTGCAGAAGTTGTTGCAAGGAAAGATCGAAAGGTCTGACTTGGTCTTGGGGGGTTTTGGTCAAGAGTCACAGGTCTTGAAATTCACCATTTGAAGTTCTATAAGAAGAAGAATTCTTGTGGGTTCTCTCAAGTGGAGAGGTTTTGGCCCTCGCTGATCACATATATCTTGTGTCCTCTTGTTTTATTGTTCTTTAAGTTTTGGTAGTTGTTTTATGAAAATAACACAATACTAATCAAGTTGAAGAAGAAACTAATTAAGAGAAGTAAAAAGACATCACAAGCAATTAACAAAGGAAGATAAACCACCACTCTTGCTGCCCTAGATTTCTTGACATCTTATCAGAGCTAAGGTTGGGTGAGGGCATAATGAAGATGTCTACTACATTAAAGAGGTTTCAAAGGAAGTGTACGAAGGTAGCAAGTCATCTCAAGAAGGGTATCAAAGAAGTATGTGATCTCTTATTTTCTAAGAAGGAAGTGACCAAGACAACTGCAAAGGATGAAGGACTATTCTCTGCACTCACTGACACGTATCAAGTTGAGAATATTTGGGTAATTGACAATGGAGCATCCAGACATATGAAGCAATTGAAGACATTATCAAAAGGGAAGTCCTCTTACTCCGTAGAACTTGGTGACCAAGACAACTGCAAAGGATGAAGGACTATTCTCTGCACTCACTGACACGTATCAAGTTGAGAATATTTGGGTAATTAACAATGGAGCATCCAGACATATGAAGCAATTGAAGACATTATCAAAAGGGAAGTCCTCTTACTCCATAGAACTTGGTGACAATAAAAGTTACCTTGTAAGGGGAATTGGATCAACTTCACTTGCGAAGAGTGAAGGAAACATTCAACTCAACAATATTTTATTTATTCTAGGTTTGCACAAAAATTACTTTCCATTTCATGTCTAGAAGACAAGGGTGGTGATTTGCTTTCTTTGATGGGAAGGTTGTAGTATGTGGTAAAAATTCAGACACAGAAGATGCAAGAATGATTGGTTTTTGTGAAGGAAGACTTTACAGATTATTGACTCTCGTTGCTCAAGCTTTGGTTCACATTGAAATTAGCCCATGTGAACTTTGGCATAAAAGATTTGATCATCTCCACTACAAAATCTTACCAACCCTAAATTTAATAGTAAATGGCATCCCCAAATTGAAAGAAGATCATGCAGTATGCAAGGGATGTGCATGGGGTAAGAACACCAAGAAAATATTTGGAAGCAGTTCTTCAAGATCAAAATAAATCTTGGATCTTATTCATTTCGATGTATGTGGTCCAATGAATCCAAAGTCACTTGGAGGTGACCTATAATATGTCATCTTCATAGATGACCATTCAAGGAAAACTTGGGTTTATTTAATGAAATCTAAGGACGAAGTATTTACCAAATTTCAAGAATTCAAGGCTGACGTAGAGAACCTTGTAGAAAGGAAAATCAAGATATTAAGATTTGATAATGGAGGAAAATACACATCCAAAGAAATTATAGCCTTCTATAAGGAGTATGGGATTAAGAGGGAGATGATAGTCCCATATAATCTCGAGCAAAATGGAGTTGTAGAATGAAAGAATCGGTCCATTGAGGAAAGTGTAAAAGCTATGCTACATGGTTAAGATTTGCCAAAATTTCTGTGGGGTGAAGCAACAAAGACAACTATGTAAATACAAAATCAAAGTCCCCACATGTCATTAGATAACATGACTCCTGAGGAAGTGTTCACTGGGAGGAAATCGAGCGTAGATCATCTTCGAATTTTCGGTTGTCCTATCTACATTCATATGCTGAAGGATAGGAGAAAGAAGTTGGATCCATCAGGCATGAAGGGAACATTTGTTGGCTACAGGAATTCTTCTAAGGCCTATAGGATCTACATAAAAGAAGGACATTGAATAGAAGTCAATCAAGATGTGGTATTTGACGAAAGTATTGCATTCAAGATATCAAAGGATCTCCCTATGGATTCTAACGATGAAGAATTTTGATATTTGAAGAGGAAGTTACTAGGGAAGAAGAAGAATCAAATCCTGAAGATGAACGTCCCAGTGAACCTATACAACAAGTGGTAATACCTAAGACTAGAAAGAGACCTAATTGGTTGAAATCTACTTTATTAGATGTAGAGGGACATGGAGCGACTAAAGACACATTTAGGGAAAGCAAGAAACACAAAATATATTCTAGGTATGCAACATATATGAGAAACTGATAGCAGTAGAGCCATCCATCTTTGAAGAAGCTATCAATCATCAAGAATGGAAAGATGCCATGAATGAAGAATATCAATCGATAATGAAGAATGGGGTATGGGAGACCGTAGTGGATTTACAAGATATAACATGCGACAAATGGAAGCATTGACAAGTATAAGGCAAGATTTGTGGCTAGGGGCTGTAGAAATTCTCACTGTATATCACCTGATAATGCAATGTACTAAAGCAAAATACTTGATCTACTTCTACTATCAAACTTTGCGGAAGCTTGATCAATTTGAGCAAGATCAATCGGAACACATATAACAAAGAAGAAGATTCAATCACACATGAACCATAGAAGAATACTCAAGGGAAAGCCTCAGCGAAAAACCCCGCTATCTGTATTATCATACAAGTGGAAATATCTCATGATTACACAAAGCTTTAGCTCACAAGCGATCAAGTTCTCAGTACAATCCCTCACTGCTGCTCATAGACAGAATAGACAACACATATGCTTTCCTTCAGTGCTCCAAGCCTCCTATTTCCTTGCGTAGTTTCTCCTGGGTCCTCTAGCTGCAACCTGTGTGATTCTCACCTCACACACAACACTGACCTCTGAAACCACTACGCAATCTGAAGGAGATGAATTCCTTTTGCATGGATGAGTTTCCTTTATAAGAAAATTCCTCCAACTGATAGTACAATGTCCCTTCTTTTAATCTCAACTGGGTCTGTTCATAGTTAGGCATCGAGTGCGAGTGCGAGTGTGTGTGTGTAAGAGTGTTTGTATTCTATGCTCCAAGCGACCAAAGACTAGAAAGCTCTACTCTGCTCTGAGGCATAATATGGTATGTAATATTTTTGCTTGAATTAATACTGAAGCCTGCTGGGCCGCCTGACTAAGGTCAGTTTTTCCAAGATCATCCCAAGGGGAGACTGTAAAGCGAATTGGAGAAGCGAAGAAGTCGCGTATGTCCTCGTGTGTCTCAAATTGATGTGAGGAATTTCAGCACACCCTTCAGAAGTTCAAGTAAGTTACGGAGTCCACTATCTTTATTGGTATCAGAGCCTTGTTCTAGTCCTGAGTTATAAACTATAGATAGAGTCTAAAGCCAGCCAGGAAGCTTTCGAAAAGCTTTTGCTTTACAATTGCTGATTAGATAAATGTTGCTTTAGTCAGTCTCTGGTCTAGTTTGTAAACATGGCTAATCTCTTACGCTCTTTCTCGACTATTGATCGTAAAGTTATCACTGAAGTTTCTGCTCGCTCTCTTGAATCTGAAGTAGAAAATACTGAAAATCATGAAGTAGTTGAAACCCTTGAAAATTGGAATCCTCCTGCACTTCATGCAACCGATGTTTATAAACTGCCTCTATCTTTTGTTTTAGAATGCAAGTCTTTTTTGAAAGAGGTGGAAGTTACTATAAAAATTTCTGGTCCTTCTGTTCAAATCATTGCCCTGAATCTGTTCTCTGATGATGAGATTAAGAAATTTAGACAGTATGTAAAGGATAAGAAATATTCCTATCTTCATTTTGGTGGTATAAGAATTGGTCTTGCTCCTTTGTTCCGACATGGGATAAATACACCTTGTATTGCTGAACTTTTTGACACCCGTCATCAGTCCTATTACAGTGCAAGAATAGGAACTATTATGGGAAATCTGTCTACTGGATGTCAATATGGTACAATATTTTTTGATTATTCTATCAGCCTGAATGATGCCCATCTAAAATATTGTTGGAAACTTTTAACTAGAGTCCAAGGTCTTGACATGATAGAAGATAGTGAGTATCTTTCCACTATAGTTCAAGCGTCATTCGAGTTAACCAATACGGCTCATCCTAAGCTCAAACAACCTGTCTTGAAAGACTGTGTTACTGTTGGTATGTCAAATGCTCAAGTTGAAGGTGTGCTCTATGATCCTACTGAATTGCCCAACAATTGGTATTTTCAGTATAAGTCTCTTGCCGACGATAAAAAGCCTGAGTCTAAGCTTAAACGAGTCTCTATTGATAATGGTCAAGTAAAACTTATTCCTGCCAGACCAAAGGTTCCTCAACCCATTACCAGGCCTCGTCGATATGTATTTCCTTTAGCACAAACCGAAGAAGCATCCTCTTCCAGAAATATTGATTTACCCACAGTCGAAGTTGATAGTCGGAATGAACCACAGTTGTCTCCAACTGATTTATATATACCTGAATCCAAACCTTTTCTACCTGTAAATAAAATGCATCGTATTCCGTTTTCTCCTGTTGATGAATGGCAATTTGCCAACCGTCGATTTGTTAAAGGTGGCAAATGGCCTCCTAAAACCAAGTTCTGTACAACCTCGTCGTCATCCAAACAGCGAGCAACACGAGTTGATTGTGCTCCTCTTATAGAACACAATGCCCAAAACACCACTGATTTAGATCAGATTTACCAGATCGGTAACTATCTTACAACATGGTGTGCACATGCAGAAGAAGTGCTGAATGATTTAGGTTGTCAAAGTGAATTAATTTTGGCTAATCTCAAGCTGTTACAGGATGAACAACAAGAGGATAAACACAGAAGAGAAGCCAAAGAAAGAAGAAAAAGAGAAGAAAAGGAGAGAATCCCAAGCTCCCAAGTTCTCCAAATCAATGGATGCTCCAAATTATTGGGACTCAGAGAGAGAACAAGAAGGAAGTGAAGCTGAGTCAAGAGCTCAAGCTGAACACCGAATAGAGCCAACAAAAATAGTCAAAATTCAGAGGTCAAAAAATGAAATAGCTACGCTAGAAAATGCTGCCTCTAAATTCCCTTCATTCACTAGACCGTCCTTCCAAAAAGCCAATGTCTTTAGAGAAGCACCTAAATACCCCAGGATAGAAGAAGATTTGTTTGCTGCTAATTCTTCCGGATATATTCTTGATTTAGACAAATCTACAAATCCTGCTGAATCCATTAGAATCTCAATTGGTGCTCTTTATCAGATGCAAGTTGTCTCTAAATTGAATAATTATTCCATCTTCCTTTTAGCAGAAAAAAGACTGGCCGACATTATTCATGACTGGTGGATGGGGCCATCAGAAGAAGAACGAATGAATGTAGCTGCTGCTGGTTTAGCTACATTAGAAGTGCTACTCTTAACTCAGTGTGTTCCTGAACCTGTTGATGAACAGAAACAAATTATAATTGATCTAACAAGAATGGAACTGAAAGATTTAAAGCTTTTAGATAAATTTGGTAATGACTATATGGCCAAGATCTATAAAGCTAATCTGTCCAATGATTCTATTCAAAAGGTTTCCTTCTTGTCTAAATTGCCTGGAAATTTAGGTGATATGATCATGAAAGATATAGAAGTCCAAGGCAAAATTACTGATCAGATTTACTGGATAGATCTCTTATTTCGGTGTCAAGAAAAATTCAAATATCTTTGTTGGCAGAAGAAAACTCAAGACGTTTCTCTTGGTCTTGATGTTTGTCGTTCTGTATTACCATGGACACCTTTTAAGAAGAGAAATGCCAAAAGATATGGCAAGTTCAGACCAAAGCGAGTAGCTAATCCCCCAAGACCATTCAGAAAGTTCAAATATTTGAAGAAGAGAAAGCAACCAAAAAGAGACAATGCATGTTTTATCTGTAAGCAAGAAGGTCACTTTGCCCGTAAATGTCCCAAAAGTTCATCTAACAAGTTGAAAGCATGTATAGAAATTGACGATTTTGTAGATAGCTGGTCTGTTGTTGATTCTCAAGATGAAGTGTTAGATGTATATATTTTCACTGATGCTTCCCTGTCATATACTAAATCCGTTCCTGATATTTCTCAAAAAATGAACATTTGTCATGATTGTTCTGAATCTGACCAAGAAGATGAATTACACTATAGTGATGAGTATAGCTTTGAGGAATACACTGAAGAGACGTCTCAAAATTCTTCAGATGACACTGTTTCAGTTCATAATTCTGATCAAGGTACCAAGAATTCAAATTCCATTTTAAATTCCTTGCCTCCACAATCCACTTTGAATTCTTTTTGCCCATATCCTAAGACAGTTGCTTCCTCATCCTCATCTTTGTCTGACCGTACCACTGTTCCTACTGATGAAAGCTCGTTTCTTTAGAAGATTGTTAAATCCAACAATCTCCTCTACATTCCGGTTGAAGTCCAAGTTCGAGGCGACTGGATCTCTGTTGATGCTTTCATTGATACCAGTGGTTCTAACAATTTGGCTCGTCCATCTTTGTTTAAAGGTTTGTGGAAACCTTTACAAAATATTTTGGTTTCTGAGACAATTTGTGGCTCTGTTAATCTCACCCATTATGTTGATAATATTTCTTTAAAAATTGGGGGGAGTATTGTTAAAATGTCTGCAATTCAACATTATGATGCCTCTGCAAGTGTTTCTTGGAATGCCATTTATCAATTCTGTCTTACCAGTAACTATCAGTGAAGACAAGATAACCTGTAATATCAAGAAGAAGGCGATAACAGTTCCAAGATTGACTCTGGCCAACTCTGAACCCAGAAGAGAAAACAATGAAAAGAAAGTTGGTGTCAGAAAATCCCAAAATGAATCACATGATTGGCAAGAAGTGTTGTAGATATATGAAAAAAAGCGTCAGCCAAAACAAAAAGCTCATAGAAATCCTGATTGGTCACAGGACCAAATAAATCTTTTTGATGAATTATTGAAATTTTGTTCTGAGAATCCTAAAGCATTTTGGAATATAGAGAGTCCCCAACAGGACATAATTAGTCTACATGATAATGGGGTTACTGGAAAATTAATACCCTGTACTCCAGCAGATGAAAAAGAAATCAGAACGCAGATTGAAGAATTGTTACATCTTCAGCTAATTGAACCAAGTTCTTCACATTATTCTTGTTCTGCTTTCCTGGTTAGAAATCATTCAGAGATTGTCAAAGGAAAAGATAGAATGGTTATTAATTATAAACCTTTGAATGCTATCACTAAGAGTTTTAATTATCCTTTGCCATGCCAGGAAACAATAATGCAGAAAATCCAGAACAGCAAGATCTTCTGCAAATTCGACATGAAATCTGGTTATTATCAGATTCAAATCAAAGAAGAAGATCGCCATAAGACTGCTTTCACATGTCCTGTCGGTTTTTACCAATGGAGAGTTGTTCCATTTGGATTGAAGAATGCTCCAACGTTCTTCCAGAGACGAATGGATCATATCTTTAGTAAATACGATTTCATTGTTGTATATATTGATGATATTTTGGTTCATAGTCCTGATCTTGAAACACATATGAAGCACTTACAGGTATTCCTCGAAGAGGCAAAGCAACATGGTCTTGTTTTGTCAGAAAAGAAGATGCTTCTATTTCAAGATAATATTAATTTTTTAGGTATTCATGTCAGTGATGGGAAAATTTAGATGCAGCCCCATGTGCTAACCAAGTTGTCTGAATTCCCTGATCAGTTACAAGATGTTAAGATGATTCAACGTTTTATAGGAATTTTGAATTATGTACATAAATACATTCCTAGGTTATCTGAGAAAACTACCCCGATTCGAAAGCATTTGCATTCTGGTTGGTCATCCGAAGCTACAAAGGCAGTTCAATTGCTTAAAGCTGAATGTCAGAATCTCCCTGAGCTCAAACCACCCAGTAATGGTTTTCTCATTTTACAGACTGATGCCTCTGATAATTTTTGGGCAGCAGTTCTTTTTGAACGAAAGGGCAAAGGTGAAGAAAAAGAAGAAGTATTATGTGGATATGCATCCGGCGGCTTTATAATTCACCAGAAAAATTATTTTCCAGTTGAAAAAGAAACCCTTGCCATTTTCAATGGTATTCAGAAATTTGAGTTATACTTAGCTCCCTCGAAGTTTTTAATTAGAATTGATTCCATGAATTTTAAATATTTTATGACAGCCAAGATTTCAAAATAGCTAGCAAGAGGACGACTTTTGGCTTGGCAAATGTGGTTTCAGATGTATGATTTTGATATTGAGTGGGTTCCCGGTAACTCCAATTATTTGGCTGATGCTCTTACCAGAGAAATGAACAAAGTTCACGTTCACAGGCACAGAATAGATATTTTTGATCTTCCTGGTAAAACTCCTGCAGATGACAATTTTGAGACCTTTGTTAAAAGATTTCACTTTCTTGAATTTGTTCTCAGTGATATAGTTGATGAAATAAAAAAGGTCGTTGGTTTGCGACTCAGAAGAAATCAGTGGATACAACGATGCCAAGCATGGCAGTCTAAAAATGTTGGTATTCTTTTAGGCCTCGAAGAAGATCTGGTAAAGGTATATCCTCTACCGAATATGAAGGTAAAGTTGTATTTCAAAACCCTGAATGATTATTGGACTAAAGAATACACTGATGAGATGATTAAAGTGCTGCAAACCTTAAATTATTATCAGATAATTGGAGGAGTTGATTTTTCTTTTGCTGTATATACTTCTGCTAAGATGTTAGACTTAGAAGAAATTAATATGAATGAGAAGGTCGAAAGATTTTTGAAATCTTTGAGAATTCCTGATCTTTTTGAAGAGCTTGAAGCTGCATTTCTTCGACGAAATGATGAGAACTTTGCAAACACAGATTCTTTTCCCCAGTATGAGCTGTTTGCACCATTTGCAAATTGGGAGATAAAAGAAGGAAAATGTCAAAAGAAGACACAAGTCAGAGCTTCCCAATGTGTTGAATGGACGCTACAATACTTGAGAACTTTTTCTACTCCATGGGACTATCAAACTATGGAATTTAGAAATCCCATAGAGCCAAACCCTTTTGCTCAAGTATATGGTTCTTGCAAGGTTGATGCACCCAAGATAGCAAATAATCAAGACGAAATAAGAAAGATCACTACATGGCTCAAGGAATTCCATAATCTAAAGTTGCCAGAAAAATTGTCAATGCTTAGAACTTTGGATCGGCTTCAAGGAAAAGTTGGCGTAATCAAAATGTGGATAAATCGAAATGCTCTAATCACAATTAGTGTTATGTCTGGTAATTGGAGTGATGATGTAGCTTGTTTGATAAATCTGTTATTTTCAACTAAAGTATGTTCATCAATGATATTTGAAATGGGATGGCAACACCAAGAAGAAATCAGTCATAATTGCAAATTGCGGGTCCAATTCGCTATCGAACGATCAGTCAGCATGTTCCAAATCTTTAAGTGGGAATTATTAGATGGAGTGGAACTGTCAGTGCAGACAATGACCGATTCCCAAAAAAGAAAAAAAGATTCTTTTCTTAACATAGAGATTGATCCATTTGCTTATGTTAATAGATGGACTAAAGCTGACAATGAATACGTCTTTCCTCAGAAGAATCATGATGTCACGGCTGATACGATAAAGTTTGACACAGGACAAACTTTACGGGCACCACTCAAAGGTGAATCTTCTACAGTATTGGCCAGCGCAAAAGGAAAAGAGAAAGCATTAGAGGAAAAAGAAACAATGTTCATCAACATGTACCAAGATGTTCAGCACGACCCCACATGGGAAGATGAATATTTAAAGTGGCTCAACACCTCTTGGTTAAAGCAAAAGCTTCCTTCTCAATCATCCTTAGATTTTGATCCTGGTTCAGATGTTGAAAGTGACTGAAGTCCGATGGGACCTTGGTAGTGCGTTTTCTTTTTGTAGTGCAGTTTCTTTTATCGTACCCGAGAATATTGAGTAGACACCGTCCAGACCAAGTAATGTCGGACAAGGACCCTCAATAATTCTCATATGCATTTCAATTTCTATAAGTAGGAGTTTTGTGTTCATAGTTAGGCATCGAGTGCGAGTGCGAGTGTGTGTGTAAGAGTGTTTGTATTTTGTGCTCCAAGCGACCAGAGACTAGAAAGCTCTACTCTGCTCTAAGGCATAATATGGTATGTAATATTTTTGCTTGAATTAACACTGAAGCCTGCTGGGCCGCCTGACTGAGGTCAGTTTTTCCAAGATCATCCCAAGGGGAGACTGTAAAGCGAATTGGAGAAGCGAAGAAGTCGCATATGTCCTCGTGTGTCTCAAGTTGATGTGAGGAATTTCAGCACACCCTTCAGAGGTTCAAGTAAGTTACTTCTAACAATTTGGCTCGTCCATCTTTGTTTAAAGGTTTGTGGAAACCTTTACAGAATATTTTGGTTTCTGAGACAATTGGTGGCTCTGTTAATCTCACCCATTATGTTGATAATATTTCTTTAAAAATTGGGGGGAGTATTGTTAAAATGTCTGCAATTCAACATTATGATGCCTCAGCAAGTTTGTTTCTTGGAATGCCATTTATCAATTCTGTCTTGCCAGTAACTATCAGTGAAGACAAGATAATATGTAATATCAAGAAGAAGGCGACAACAGTGCCAAGATTGACTCTGGCCAACTCTGAAGCCAGAAGGGAAAACAATCAAAAGAAAGTTGGTGTCAGAAAATCCCAAAATGAATCACATGATTGGCAAGAAGTGTTGCAGATATATGAAAAAAAGCGTCAGCCAAAAAAAAAAGCTCATAGAAATCCTGATTGGTCACAAGACCAAATAAATCTTTTTGATGAATTATTGAAATGTTGTTCTGAGAATCCTAAAGCATTTTGGAGTATAGAGAGTCCCCAATAGGACATAATTACTCTACATGATAATGGGGATACTGGAAAATGAATACCCTGTACTCCAGCAGATGAAAAAGAAATCAAAAAGCAGATTGAAGAATTGTTACATCTTCAGCTAATTGAACCAAGTTCTTCACATTATTCTTGTTCTGCTTTCCTGGTTAGAAATCATTCAGAGATTGTCAGAGGAAAAGATAGAATGGTTATCAATTATAAACCTTTGAATGTTATCACTAAGAGTTTTAATTATCCTCTGCCACGCCAGGAAACAATAATGCAGAAAATCCAGAACAACAAGATCTTCAGCAAATTCAACATGAAATCTGGTTATTATCAGATTCAAATCAAAGAAGATCGCCATAAGACTGCGTTCACATGTCCTGCCGGTTTTTACCAATGGATAGTTGTTCCATTTGGATTGAAGAATGCTCCAGCGTTCTTCCAGAGACGAATGGATCATATATTTGGTAAATATGATTTCATTTTTATATATATTGATGATATTTTGGTTCATAGTCCTGATCTTGAAACACATATGAAGCACTTACAGGTATTCCTCGAAGAGGCAAAGCAACATGGTCTTGTTTTGTCAGAAAATAAGATGCTTTTATTTCAAGATAATATTGATTTTTTAGGTATTCATGTCAGTGATGGGAAAATTCAGATGCAATTCCATGTGCTAACCAAGTTGTCTGAATTCCCTGATCAGTTGCAAGATGTTAAGATGATTCAACGTTTTATAGGAATTTTGAATTATGTACATAAATACATTCCTAGGTTATTTGAGAAAACTGCCCCGATTCAAAAGCATTTGCATTCTGGTTGGTCATCCGAAGCTACAAAGGCAGTTCAATTGCTTAAAGCTGAATGTCAAAATATCCCTGAGCTCAAACCACCCGGTAATGGTTTTCTCATTTTACAGACTGATGCCTCTGATAATTTTTGGGCAGCAATGCTTTTTGAACGAAAGGGAAAAGGTGAAGAAAAAGAAGAAGTATTATGTGGATATGCATTCGGCGAATTTCTAATTCACCAAAAAAATTATTTTCCAGTTGAAAAAGAAACCCTTGCCATTTTCAATGGTATTCTGAAATTTGAGTTATACTTAGCTCCCACCAAGTTTTTAATTAGAACTGATTCCATGAATTTTAAATATTTTATGACAGCCAAGATTTCAAAACAACTAGCAAGAGGACGACTTTTGGCTTGGCAAATGTGGTTTCAGATGTATGATTTTGATATTGAGTGGGTTCCCGGTAACTCCAATTATTTGGCTGATGCTCTTACCAAAGAAATGAAAAAAGTTCATGTTCACAGGCACATAATAGATATTTTTGATCTTCCTGGTAAGACTCCTGCAGATAACAAATTTGAGACCTTTGTTAAAAGATTTCAAATTCTTGAATTTGTTCTCAGTGATATAGTTGATGAAATCAAAAAGGTCGTTGGTTTGCGACTCAGAAGAAATCAGTGGATACAACGATGCCAAGCATGGCAGTCTAAAAATGTTGGTATTCTTTTAGGCCTTAAAGAAGATCTGGTAAAAGTATATCCTCTACCGAATATGAAGGTAAAGTTGTATTTCGAAACCCTGAATGATTATTGGACTAAAGAATACACTGATGAGATGATTAAAGTGCTGCAAACCTTAAATTATTATCAGATAATTGGAGGAGTTGATTTTTCTTTTGCTGTATATACTTCTGCTAAGATATTAGACTTAGAAGAAATTAATATGAATGAGAAGGTTGAAAGATTTTTGAAATCTTTGAGAATTCTTGATCTTTTTGAAGAGCTTGAAGCTGCATTTCCTTAGAGAAATGATGAGAACTTTGCAGGAACAGATTCTTTTCCCCAGTATGAGCTGTTTGCACCATTTGCAGATTGGGAGATAAAAGAAGGAAAATGTCAAAAGAAGACACAAGTCAGAGCTCCCCAATGTGTTGAACGGACGCTACAATACTGGAGAACTTTTTCTACTCCATGGGACTATCAAATATGGAATTTAGAAATCCCATAGAGCCAAACCCTTTTGCTCAAGCATATGGTTCTTGCAAGGTTGATGCACCCAAGATAGCAAATAATCAAGACGAAATAAGAAAGATCACTACATGGCTCAAGGAATTCCATAATCTAAAGTTGCCAGAAAAATTGTCAATGCTTAGGACTTTGGATCGGCTTCAAGGAAAAGTTGGCGTAATCAAAATGTGGATAAATAAAAAAGCTCTAATCACAATTAGTGTTATGTCTGGTAATTGGAGTGATGATGTAGCTTGTTTGATAAATCTGTTATTGTCAACTAAAGTATGTTCATCAATGATATTTGAAATGGGATGGCAACACCAAGAAGAAATCAGTCATAATTGCAAATTGTGGGTCCAATTCGCTATCGAACGATCAGTCAGCATGTTCCAAATCTTTAAGTGGGAATTATTAGATGGAGTGGAACTGTCAGTCCAGACAATGCCCGATTCCCGAGAAAGTAAAAATGATTCTTTTCTTAACATAGAGATTGATCCATTTGCTTATGTTAATAGATGGACTAAAGCTGACAATGAATACATCTTTCCTCAAAAGAATCTTCAGGTCACGGATGATACGATAAAGTTTGACACAGGACAAACTTCACGGGCACCACTCAAAGGCGAACCTTTTACAGTATTGGCCAGCGCAAAAAAAGGAAAGAGAAAGCATCCGAGGAAAAGGAAATAGTGTTCATCGACATGTACCAAGATGCTCAAGTTCAGCACGACCCCACATGGGAAGATGAATATTTAAAGTGGCTCAACACCTCTTGGTTAAAGCAAAAGCTTCCTTCTCAATCATCCTCAGATTTTGATCCCGGTTCAAACGTTGAAAGTGGCCGAAGTCCGATGGGACCTTGGTAGTGCGTTTTCTTTTGGTAGTGTGGTTTCTTTTATTGTAGCCGAGAATATTGAGCAGACACCGTCCAGACCAAGTAATGTCGGACAAGGACCCTCAATAATTCTCATATGCATTTCAATTTCTATAAGTAGGAGTTTTGTGTTCATAGTTAGGCATCGAGTGTGAGTGCGAGTGTGTGTGTGTGTGTAAGAGTGTTTGTATTTTGTGCTCCAAGCGGCCAGAGACTAGAAAGCTCTGCTCTGCTCTGAGGCATAATATGGTATGTAATATTTTTGCTTGAATTAATACTGAAGCCTGCTGGGTCGCCTGACTGAGGTCAGTTTTTCCAAGATCATCCCAAGGGGAGACTGTAAAGCGAATTGGACAAGCGAAGAAGTCGCGTGTGTCCTCGTGTGTCTCAAGTTGATGTGAGGAATTTCAGCACACCCTTCAGAGGTTCAAGTAAGTTACAGAGTCCCTTTGAACTGACATGCATGAGTTATTTATGAGAGAATATTTAGTTATTTGAAGTGCAGTGGTTATATGCATGCATGCATTAACTAATTGAACTCACAATCAGTTCCACAAAATGTTGGAACTAATCTAACTGGACTTAATTAACTGAGGTAACTAATTACAACTCAAATTACAACTCATCCTGATCTCCTTAATCAAGAGATAACTTCCTCAATCAAAAGGGAAACTGTTCCATGTCTTCACATGGAATTCATGTTTGATTTTCTACAATTAATTAATTCAATATGAATTAATTAATTATTTTACAAACAACTGCTAAGATCAAATTCAAATTTTAATTCTCAATTTTAGTGCAGGGATTAATTAAAATTGGAATGTATGATTAACTAAAATTGAAATGTATCCCGAAATGCTATTTATAATAGTGCTATTTATAGCATTTCTTGTTGCTATTTTCAACAAGGGTTTCTCTCAACAAGAAGGCATCGATTTTGAAGAGACATTTTCTCCAATAACAAGCTATACTACTATAAAATCATTGGTCTCTTTGGCAGCATTGATGGGACGGTGTTGGGTCCCTATAATACTAGTGATTACCCCATTACTATTGAGTTATACCCCTTATTATATTGATGTACCCATGTAGTGCCCATATTGTTACTATTGTGCCCCATAGAAGCCCACTATTGTTATTATTGTGGCCT
>APFE030973689.1:0-32819 GCA_000404065.3 Pinus taeda | reverse complement strand
CATTCATGACCATGTTCTTGAAGTGCAATATTGTTCAACAGATGATCAAGTTGCAGACATCTTTACAAAGGCTCTCACGGAGGCGAAATTTACTAAATTTCAATTTATGGTTGGAGTTCAGGAAGTTGGCACTAAGGGGGGATAGGCTCTAGTGCCTCCTTCCTTCTCCTATTGTGTCATATTTGTAAATCCTTCAATCCTATCCGAAGTTGTTCTTAAGGGGGGATGTTAGGATATTCCGACACATAGGAGATAGTTAAGTATAACTTGGTCTAGTATAGAGTTAGGTAAAGTGTGTTTCTTCCGTTGTACATTTTGTAACTTACAATCCGACGCTCACGATATGTAGTGATCCGACGGTTCATTCTCTCCTCGGTATTACCGACACTTGATCCATGGCTTAACACCTGATTGGTCCATGATCTCTATTTAAATAGCATGGAGGGTCATTTGTAGGGTAATCGTTCATGAGAGAAGCTTATGTAAATTTTCATTCTTTTATTAATAAATTGCCTAAAGTGGCCACGTTGGCTCAAGATGTGCACTATTTCCCTCTTTGAGGGTTTTAACCACATCAAGAATACTGGTGTATTGATCTGTGATCTGTTTGTGAGCGGTATCCTTTGGTGTTCTGTCTGAAGAACTTACCCTGTAAATTCCTACAATTAGCAATGGAATTTTCTAGTAAACTCCACCAAAATCCAAAATTAAAATACAAAGGGCCAAGTAATACACCCACCATCATGAGCTAGGTGTTGATTTCTGGTAGCATCGGATGTGCTATAAGCCTCAAAATTTGCAGGGAGGCTAGGACACATGTATTCCATAATACCCAGAAATCATTTTGGGAAATTTCACCTAGAGATAGTTTATTAAAATAATTAATTATTTTTAATGGGTGCCTAAGTCTAAACTTAGGAAATTAAAGTAATTAAAGGGCATTAATGAAATTGGTGTGAATATTCTAGAAGAAGACAAAGATCGAGTCAATATGATCTGATCCATTGATTAGAATCTAATATGGGTCATTGATTACTCAACCAGAGGATTATAAGAAGAGGCTTGATGGGCATTTGGAAAACACATCCGATGAGAGATCAGAGATCGATTTTCTTAAGAGAGCAGCGTAACAGTTGCCGAAGAAGGTGATCGAGGAGATTTCTTGTAGTGAGGGACAATAATGGTTTCCACAGGAAGTTTTCCTGATCTGTAGAGTACAAGGCAGAGAGGGCAAAAAGATGTCTAGAGAGGTTGATGTAGGGCCACACAGAGCTATGTTGTGGCAGCGCAAAGCTTAAGAGGGAGTCTGAAGTTCTGCTGAGGAACAATCGAGATTTAGTGTCGGAGCCAGGGTTTGAGACCGAGAGGCCAGAGGGCCGAAGTTTCTAGCTAACAGAGGATCAAGAGGAGGTGCAGTGCAGTCCCAATAGTAGTGACGCACTGACTACGTGGGTGTGGTGCAGTACTGCATAGAGGTGGCGTAGAGGCTCTTTCCAGTGCATATCAATGTCGGATCTTCTAGTGATAGGGTGAGATCATATCACTACCTTTTTTCCCAATTAGATCTCTGTATAAGATTTCTAGTTTAGGCATCCAAAGAATTCTATTCAGAAAACTACTACTTAATAATACAAACCCTTAGCTGTTATACAGACTTTCCCACATTGGGTTTTTCTGGGGACATTTGTCCAAAAAAAACAGTTTCCATTATGTGTTATGTATTTCTTCTTGCTCAATTTTTGTTTCCACATATAATTTAATTAGTGAAGGCTACAGTGAATTGGTTTCGATATTTACCGTAGAACACAGTAAATAATTTGCTTAGTTATTTAACAAATAGAAGAAACTTAATCAGTTGCTACAATAGAAATTTGGGTCTCCAAATTTTCACATGGTATCAGACAACGGGTGAAGCAAGGGAGTAGACCGAAAGAGTCGAGTGTTGAAGAGAAGGAGGGAGATCAAAGTGTTGCATAGGCAACAGATCGAATCCCCAAAGGGATTGCACAGTCCAAGCTAGGAGGGAAAGATTCTCAAGGAGAATCTCTCTTTGAGTGAGTTGACAGAGAGGTAAGATTTCCAAATTGAGATTTGTCAACGACAGAGGAAGCAACGCAGTAGTAGCTTCAGCGCAGAGCAGTCTTTAGGCGAGATGCAGTTTTCTGCAGCAGTTCTTTGGGTAGAAAAATGTGAGAAGAAGGAAGGAGGCATGTGAGAATTCCTAGCCAAGGAATTTGATTTCTCAATTACTAACTAGTAGTAGATCTACTAACTCCAACAGGGAGGGAGTGCATAGGCCAGCCTAGCAGCAGCGTAGAGGAGAGAGGAGGTAGTTTGACATTTTTGTTGGTAGAGATGGTAGCTAATGGGCTGAGAGATCAAGATTGATTGGAAAGAGCATCCAACTATGTGATCCAGAAGGCTAGGATCTCCTGCCTTCTGTATGAGCATAATCTCAAAGCCTTTGTCAATAGTGTGGTAGCTGAATCTGCAGACGCGGATCCACTCAAGAAGTACAAGGATGAAATGGCGAAGGCCAAGCGGTTAATCCTCGACAGAGTGAGGGATCACGTTATGTGTCACATTGCTGGCAAAGGGACTACTAAGGAGATGTGGGATGCCTTGGCTACGTTGTATTAGGGATCTTCCAAGCAATGGTAGATGTACTTGGAGGAGAAAACGAGATCCACGAAGATGGAGAAGGGGGAACACATTGATATGTTCCTATCAAAGCTTTGGGAGGTTCGAGACTCATTGGTAGCTATATGATCAGTGTCCCACCCCACCGAGATGGTGGGGTTGGCCCTGAATTCAGCCTCAGAAGAATGGAAAGTGTTTGTCCAGAGTATCCTGAGCAAAGAGAGATTGTCGAATTAGGAAGGGATGTGGGCCGCTCTTCAGTAGGAAGAGATGAGGCAAGACTTAGTGAAGTGAAAACTTGATAGTAGCAACAACAATGGGACAAATCCCAAATAGGAGGAAGAGAATGCAACCCTTGCATCAAAGGGGCAGCAGGAGCAGTGGAGGTGGAAGAAGGACATCTCAAAGATCAAATGTTTTCAGTGTGGTGAATTTGGTCACTATGCTACACAATGTCCTGTCAAGAAGAAGGACAAGGATGAGAAACATGATCCACAGGTTGCAGGGTGTGACTGTAGCCTCTCAACTACATGAAAGAAGTCCTATGGGTGCAGTTACACCTATAGGACACAAAAGTGAAGCTTTGTGCATGAAATTAGAAGTTCACCTAAAGGATGGCAGTCCTATAGACATGGAGCTGATAACTGAAAGATCTATGAGCAAGGAAGTGTGTTGACTCAACTTATATTTGCAGGGGAGCAAAGTATGTGTATCAATATGTCATTATGATATAACCATTGAGACTTGTGTATGACAATATTTGATAACAATTGTAAGGGTTTGACTAGATTTCACTGATTGATATAGATGAGCAGTGTTTGGAGTTTTGACATGATGCTTGATAATGATTTAGAACTTTGACTTGACGTTAAGATATGTTTTGGGCTATAGATCTCACTATGATAGCAAATGCTATATGGGCATAGTGACTTTCAGTGACTTATATAGGTATTCAATAGATATTTTGTGTTGACATAATTAGCTTTTTTGACACATTGATTGAAGTATAAACAATTGTGATTCAATATGCAACAATCTAACTATGAATGGATGAAACTTGTATGAATAAAACTTATATGACTTGTCCTTGATGTATCCATTCATCTTTAGTAGCAGAAATGATTCATGTTATGATCATGAGTATGGATTGATAAATTTTGATTGATAGTGTTGTAACTTGTCATTTGGATATGAGCTCTACCAATCACCTGGTCTAAAGAATTTGATAAAATGATATTGATGAGTTTGGTATTAGTTTTGATCTGACATCTAAACTTTGATAAGCTGACTTAGTTGATTTGATTGCACAAGGATAAACATATTGCTTTGGTAAAGTGTTATGTTTGTAGAAATCATTGTATGAAGCAAGCTCCCCGATCTTGATATGTTCGCATTGACAGTTATCTGGTGAAGGCAGGATGATGTGTCGATCCAAACCTCTACTTCAAAATTGGTCCAAAGTATGGCTTTGATTTTGGTTTTATACACTAATGGTCTATTCTTGACAGGAAATGATCCTTTGGTGATCAAAGTAAGAGGGAGATGGCCTTTGAAGTTCGAAATGAAGAATCATGGCATGATGTATTACGTCCTAAAGTTGGGAAAATAAAATCTATATAGTGAGCTATTAAAGAAAGTGGAAATGCAAATCCTTGGACACTCCGATCAAATTTCAAGAAGTTATGAAAATATATTATTGAACCTATCTTGGCAACCAATAGTTGATTGAAGCATTGATGTTCCATGTGAACACCCTTTAATATATTATGAGTCAATGCATGATTGAGCCACTTCATACACATCAAGTTACCACCAAGATCACTTCGAGATATTTGCATGGGATGATCTATTTTTGGTCTGAGACATTCTTCCTATGATATGTGACTGCATGGATGTACTTATGCTATTTGGGATCTTTGTTGATGAGATAAGCACATTTGGGTGTTTCCTTAGTATGAGATCTACCATGATGTTTTAGATAAGAAGTCCATATCTTTAAGAATGACTGAGGTTGAGCACAATGTTGCTAGAATGCCTAGTTGTGAGGCAGGATGAAGAAGCTCTTTGGAGAGATGTTCAAGTAGGTTTTGGATATGACATGGATACATTGTGATGACAAATAGTGGGAACCAATTGGAAAAGAATCCCGTATATGGCTGGGACTAAGTTGGCTTCATATATTGAGACAGTTCTGCTCTACGAGACAAGCTTAGGCTTGTGGTTGATGCCTTCATGAGAGGGAGGATGAATATGGTATCCTTTTTGTGATATATATATATATATATATCTATATATATCTATATATATATATATATATATGATAATTGATTTGATTACCTGTATGAATAAGAAACAACTGCTATTGAGACATGATGATTACCATATATAAGCACGATGATATGTTGTTGATCTACCGAGAGCATTGTTGATCGAGGACACTAAGCCAACTCTTCCCCCTTGTTTGAGCTCCTAGGGTGTGGAATTGAGATGGATGGCTCCTAAGGTTGAGGAATCTCTGGACAATAGGGTATCACCCCTATCTGTTACACATATGGTTGGAGACGTTGCTCCCCTATCTTGGTCTTTGTAGAGTATACCCCAGTTGGCATCATACCTACAAGTCAGGCTTGTTGGGATTGTCCCTCCCCTTTTGGCCAACGGGTTGAGGAGGCATGGGGCATGTGATTCTTACATGTTGGTAAGTCGGGTATCTAGCCCAAGCTCAAATTATGATGCAAGTTTTCTACCAAATGACTCTTGAGGGTCATTGTTGGGAAGATTGGTAAGCAATAGGATGGGTTGAGATGTGCTCCCCTATATCACTTATTGCTCGATATGGGGTTGTATATGTTTAGCTCCCCCATGAGAATCCTGGTTGAGAATAATCTCCCCAATGTTGTTTTAGATTGAGCTAAGCTCTCTGATGTTGATGTGGGTCGTAGATTTGGCTCCTCGCTGATGTTTCTTGGGTGGTAGCATTGGGCTCCCCATTGGCAGATATTTTGGGTGGTAGCAGTGGCTCCTCGATGGATTGAGGGTGGTAGATTGAGCTCCCCTCCGATGCCAAATTCTTCTTCTTTTAGATTCGAGAGTGTTCAACATATGAGTAGGGACAATCAAGGGATAAGAAGGAATAATAAAGACATGAATAGAGATGAACAATGCCAATAAGTGATGATGAGATACTTGAGATTGGATATGATTTGATGATAGGATACACATGAAATGATGCAGGTAGAATTCTCCCTAGTTCAGAGGGAGTGTTAAAATTGGCAACTAGGGACAAATTCCACTTTGGACAACTCATTTGATGGAGATGATGATTGCATTGAATTCCTCTTTTTGAGAGGACAAAAATTGACCTGAAGATCATCAAATTTGGACAAGGGAAAATCTATTTGTGAATTTTGAGCCCACATGTGCATACTTGATTAGGTTGGCCCTAAAAAAAATTGGACACCTTGGAAGGCAATAAATACAAGTGACCACTACCTGATTTAGACATCATCATGGATCATTCTTCTATTTTTCTTTCTTGTTTTTGGCTCGCTCGGGTCAGAGGCAGGTTTGCGGTGAAATGGGTTTGCTCAAAGGTGAAATTGCAGGGTCTGAAGCTCGCACATATCTTTCTAGGGTTTTGTTTCTCAGTCACAGGCTTTCCGAATGATAGATTCAACTAGTCGTTGGCTTGCAAGCTCAAGGGAGCGACTAAAAACTCCCAGTCACTCGCATGCCCACTTCCTCCGTACGACTGGAACCTAAAGTGGTATTTTTTTTGCTGACCGAAGTTTTCACTCATTGACCACAATATTCAACAGTTGACCGTAGACAATGACAATTCATTACAAGCTCTGAATTAGGGTTTTTTAGTATGAGCATGGTTGGGTTCATCTCATGGATATTGTTTAGTTGATTTTTCCTAAATAGTTGTATGGATGAATATATGGATCATTGTACTCCCTTTTGTTGAATCATTCAATGACAATCTACCAAGAAAAATAATTTGAAAGGGTTTTCTCCATAGTGGGTTTTGCCCTGGTCTCCGACCAATCCTGGTGTCTCTATGTGTGAATGTTTTTCTTCTATTGTTCCTTTATGTTTCGCTGCATTGGTGATGATGATAATGTTCTTTCTACATAGTTTCATATGTCTTTGAATAATGATGTAAATATGAATAATGGTATGAGGTTGTGGGGTGAATTTAATGTGTAAATGTAGAAATGCAATTATCAAAGAAAAGAACAATACAACCCTAAGAAAAATTAACATGTAGAGTCTTTCCTAAACCATAAGGCATTAGAGGAAGTCTCATTGGATTAGATTCAAAGGCTAGCCTCCCAAGTGAAGTGTGGGAACATGGATACAATAAGGAGTGGTAAATCATCTAGTTTGCCCCGTGATTTCTTATTAATATGCCCATAACATTAAATGAAAGCACATGATTGCTAAAAAGGTTAGAGTAGCTACTAATAAATGACCCAACTTCCTTCAAGAAGAATGTTATATGGGTGAGAGCACTAACCAAATAAATATGTGGAAAAATCTGGCATAATGCTATCCTAAGACCATCATGGGGTTGTTGACTGACTAGTTGTCTCTCAAATGAGGAGAAATTTTCTCTCCTATGGGTTACCCACTCCAAGTGGGTAACAATGCCAACGCCTTAAAAGGGGTAATGGAATTTTTATACAAATTACAAGTGAGGCTTAGGGTTTAGGGTGAGAAAATTTTGAGGGAACGTGGAGGATTCCTTCTCAAGCATTGTCTAGCTAGGTTCTTTTCAAGCATTGATGGAGGGGTTGACTATCTAGTAAGCCTCTCCAAATAGAAGTAAGGTGATCTAAGAGGTTGGAAAAGGCGAGAGGGAAGAGACTTCAAACATCCTACCTCAATGAAATTATACAAGTCTTGAATGGCCAAAGGGGGGAGGAAAGAGAAATATACATTAATTTATCCTTCCAATTGGCACAATTTTCCCTTCTTTGGCCTTGGTGTAGCCTTGTACTCCAGCACACCAGAAAAGAAAATAGCGTAGCCTAATCCTCGAACAATAGCTAAACAATCACTTAGAAAAGGATAGCTTCACATTAGCTCTTCAAGCAAGTTTTCTCATTGATCTCCAACAAATAAAAATGAGAGAGTTCCCATCCTTGCATAGATAGAGAGCCTCCTCAATACATGGTGTAATAGAATGTGCTTTAACTCAAACTGTGTGCAAAAACAATTGGCCCAAGTCAAAATAAAGGAAAAACATATTGTGTAGTTATAAATGACCCTCATCAACCTCCAAGACACCCCATAAGACACAGTCAAAAACAAACTCCCACAAGTGTAAGCCTAGAGAGGCTAAGTCAAGTGTGCCTCCCCCAAAAGTGGCCAACCTTCCCAAGAAAGTGAAGAAATAATCTATTGATTAATCTTATAAAATTAATAAGATAATGAAGGAAATAATCAAGCTTAATAGTGGTAGATCAAAAGGACCAACAAAAATACTATGACATGTAAAAATATAGAAATACTTTCCCAAAAATAATTGTATTTAGAATCTAAAAAAATTGTATTTAGAATCTAAAATAAATATATTAACCTTGTAAAAAAGTAAGAAAACACAAGGATGCAAAAAAACAAGAAAATTATAATTCTATTTCAAAAAATTTAAATCCTTTAAACTTTAAAAATAAGATTCAAATAATAATTTTTAGAAATAACAATTTTATTTAAAAAAAATAATAATAATTAAGATTATATTAAGTTTTTTCCAAAAACATTCTCTGAAATCTTAAATGTTTTTGAAATCTTATAAAAATTTAAGCTTTATTTTTAAAAGATATTAACAAAAAAATATTCAAAATCCATATAAAAGAAAATAATAAAATTATTTACCTACAAAAGAAAAAACATTATTTAAAAAATTGAGGATAATTATTATAAATATGAAGGTATAAATATAGATTATATCTTCTGTAAGTTTAATAATTCTTCATGAGTAGGTTATCATTGCGTTGAACCATACGTCATATTAACAGAGAAATATTTTATTGGAAAACTAAAATAAGCAATGAACTATGAAAACATATTAAAATATAAATTCATTTGGACATATTTTTTTAAAAAAATAATTTATTATTTTTAAGATGAACTCAGAAGGAATATTAAAATACCTTATATATTAAATTCCCTGCTTTCAGTATGCTCATTACAATTGGACCAATGATGTACGATTCCAGGCCCCATACAAAAAACTTTAGAAAAAGCCCTGTTGCTCTTGGTGCTGTAACAGAAAAGAAAAGTAGCATTAAGATATCTTCTCTTGTAATTCTAAATCTTCTACCATAAACACATTTACTAGAGAGTTGGAATCTTTAAACTCTTTAAGGGATTAATAAAAGAAACCTACGAGTTTTAGCTGGTTGAAAGAGATAAGGAAGGTTAAAGAAAAATTTAAACATAAATATAATTTAATAAACTATTTTGAATTTTTAAAGAATGGATAACCAGAGCTCAAATTTTCAAATAAATTGAAAATAAAACATTTATAAAGTTGAAAACAAAATCTAAACGTAAACGTTATATAATTTAACAATTACATTTAATTTTAAAAATTAAATTTCAAGATATCATATAAATGGGTTAAAAATATCATAAAAACTAGAGTGAACTTTAAACAAATATAAAATTTCACATGTTATAGTTGTTTAATTTTGAAAATAAAATATTCAAAAAGTTGTTTAATTTTAGAAATAAAAAGTGTAAATGCTATAAGGTATTTACAACTTGTATATAGTCTAATTAATAGATGAAATGATTTCTTATTATTTAAAATGTACTTTGGAATGTATAAATGGGTTTACCATCCTAAAAAACGCGAGGGAACTTAAATTTATGACCTTTAAAAAATTCTATCTGATTTTGGACAAAATTGACGAGAAAAATGTCTAGAAAAAGGTCATTTCATCAATTAATTAGGCTGTAAGTTTATATATATATATATTATATATTATATATATATATATATATATTAGAGAAAATCCTAATTTGTTTCCATTAAATAGTGAGGGCCTAACTTCTACAAGATTAATTCAATGCATAAGGTAAATAGTTCCAAACAAGTATTTTTAGAATTTAAATAATAAATCAATGTTACAAACATATATATATATATATATATATATATATTCAAAAAAACAAAAACAACTTTGTTTACCTATGATATTTTCATGTGTCTCACAACAATATCCCCATATTCTCAATATTATCATGATACTTTTTAGAACAATAATATCACATTTTTTACCAGTGATAATATTATTTTGAAGTTGTTACCCCTCTATCAATGGGAGTACATATATCTTTCCAATGCATCATTCACCACCATTGTATGCCCATGGTCACAAGTTATAGTAATGTAAAATCCATGTGAGACTCTATATTAAGCATCCTAGAACTATGTCTTGTTGGTTTGAGTTTTTATCCTTTCCTTTTTTGTCAACCCATGTCTTATTCTTTGAAATCTCCACTTAGGAAATCTGTCCCTAATCAAATTGGAGAACCTTGATGGACTTCTCATGAGGACTCATGGTTTTATGGGAGCCAGTGTTTGTATAGGCAATCACCCATGTATGGGTCAGTCCAACCCGTGTCAAGGCTCACCTATGTCATTCTACATGGTTAATGTTTATAGGGTTTTTAGATGACCTTGGTTTTAGTGCACTATTATTCATGACAACACTCACATCATAGCAATATCATGTGACAACTTTTGCGTTTCTTTAGCCAATTCAAGATTCCCAATGCAAAATGGTTTAGGTGATAAAAAATTCAACTCAGTCTCATACTATAGAGCATGAAGAGAGGAGAGGATTCCATGCAACTTACAATTTTCCGAATTTGAGCATCTAGTGGCTAGTTACAACTTGGTCAAACTTGGTTACCAATATAGAAAAATCTTCTAGAGGGATTTTAAGGGAGCATTGGGAAAGAAGTTTAATCAAAGAGAGGAGTTAAACCCACCTTTTAGATTTTGCAAATCCTTGAGGATGTTCAAGATCATCCATATGGGTGTGATGACGTGGCAGGACAGGTTTTCAAAAAGCTTAGGAAGGGAAAAACTTGAAAAAAAAATTGACATGTAATATGTCAAAATTGGTCTAAATAATGAGAGAAATAAAACCCATGTCTCAATTTCTCCAAATTTCTAAGGGTGTTAGAGCTCCAACATGGCATGATGATGTGGCAAGTAAGATGTCATGGCAATGTTGAGCAAGATATGAAAATTTCGAGAGATACACAAATCACTTCCAAGTCAATTTTAGCATACCCAATAGTTGGAATTATCAAAAAGCCAAGGGTGTTGGAGATGTAGCTTCCATGTGGCCAAATTGAATTACTAAAGGGAAAAGTCAAGTCAAAAATAGTCATTTGTGAATTCAACTAACCATTAGAGAGTCTAACTAGCCATTGGAGACCCAATGGACCAATTACTTGAGCAATAGACCATGAGTAAAAGGAATTTTGAGCTAAATTGTGGAAATTTGTCCAAGTAAACCCCCTAATGGGTTAATTAAAAATTATATTTTAATATTTTATGCATTAGTAAATATTTTATTGAAAAAAAACCAATTAATCATTAATTAACGCTTATAAATTTTTTTACCAAAGACTAGCGCCTCTCCTCATTTGCAAGCTCTTGTACTTTCTTGTATAATTGTGTAGTGTTTTTTCACAGCTATTGTATTGGGTATAAATTTTAAATCTAATTCTATTTTGCTAACAAGTAAATTGTATCCTAAGTCTAATGTTATTTTCCATTGAAGAGCTAATAAGTGGAAGCATATAATTAGGGCAATCCATCCAAGGATTTTAAACTATTTCAAAAGGGGAGTTTACTACTTTGAGGGTTTTGTATTTTGTTGCACATAAATAAGGTTGTAGTGTCGGAGACACTACAAGAGGAGGCCCCTCGTAAGGGAGATTGAAAAATTATAGGGTGAATTAAGCAATAGTGGTGGTGATTTTTGAAAGGACCAAGTCTACTTTTTTCACAAGAACTAAGGAGGAATTCGCCCAAGGAGGGGCTCGCGTCTGATTAGTTAGTTGGTGAGGCAATGGCTTGCCAAGGCGACGATTAGTAGCTGGTCCGAGAGGATGATTAGCCACACTGGGACTGAGACACGACCCAGACTCCTACGGGAGGTAGCAGTGGGGAATTTTCTGCAATGGGCGAAAGCCTTACGGAGCAATGTTGCGTGAAGGCAGAAGGCCCACGGGTCATGAACTTTTTTTCTTAAGCATAGTGTCTTAGAAGATCATCTACTTGACACTCTGGCAAGAAGTGAGATTTAGGCACATGTATAATTTCAACGACCAAAAATCCAAAAACTTCTTGTTTTGTTTTGTTTTGTGTAGTAAAGTTAGGATTTACATGTTAGTTTTTATTTACATATCAATTTCAACAAGTTATTTATTGGGAAAAAAATAGCAAAATTGTCATATCTAACCTCCACTTTGATACAAGTTGTTATTTTCCTCATTTTACACTTCTATCCAGCCTTTTTGGTTTTAGATATGAAGGCTTTTTCTTGTTGGACTTACATTTTCCAGCCACAAGAAATAGGTTTTGTTACCAGGTTTTGTTACCACTCAAACTAGCCACGGGAGCTTCATTGTGGGAGAAATACCATACCACGTGGGTTTATATTGGGGATATATATTGAAGAAAAAATGACATAATATATTGGGGGTTATATAGGGGGTAAAGGGTTTCTACATTGGCAGGTATAAAAAATGGAGCTCAAAGTTAATGAAAAAATATAAAGGGGTATAAAAAATGTTAATGAAAAAATGGATACCTACAATATATAGTGGAAGTAGGGTTTTTTTAAATTAGGAAGGAGTATTGGATTCGTATTGGTAGGGGGTTAAATAATGTGATTTTTAGGGTATGTAGTCAAATTAGGGGTATTGTTTAATATGTTAGGAACACACGTGATAGGTTAGAGGTTCATTGAGTGAAGCCCCCGTGAAACTAGCAGGGATCCTAGAAGGGGATCCTTGAGGGGCAACTGTTAAGTCAAGGGCAACAATGGAGTGATAGCTCATTGTCATGCCAAGTAAAACTTTCTACTCTTTACAGACTTTCACCAATGGGAAGAGACCCGGTATAAAGGGAATCACCTAGATAAATGGGTCAAAAAAAAAGGAAAAGAGTGATTTTGAAGAGGCATATTCACAAGAGAGGCTCAATATATGACTTGCTTGCCCAAGAAACAAGATGAAAGACTCTTTAAGAAGGGCCAAGAGGGTCTTAGGGGTTAGGTTTTGGGAATGATACTTCTTAAAAAGGGACCTAATATTGAAATAATTTAGTTAATTTTTTTATATTAATATTTTTTTAATACGATGCAGTTACTTATACATCTTTGGTAGAAAAACACTTATTAAATGTAATGAAAATTAGAAAAACACTTATTAAGTGTAATGAATGTTTTTCACTTTCAATTACATTTTTTTATATTATATATAATTGATATTGAAATATTTTGTTTTACAATTGAAATATTTTAGTTATAACTTACATTCAATTTTTTTTAATATTTTTGTAAATATTGAAATAACTTTACATTTATTAAACGCTAAACGCCTAAAGTACACAAAAACGCTTATTATATACAATTTTAAAATTCTGATTACTTTTTTAAAGGGCATTATACCATCTATAAAGTTTAATATTGAAAAATATTTTTTCTTAAATATTTTATTTTATTTACAAATATATTTTATTTTTGATTATTTTTATAAAAATATTTGATTATTGTTATTATTATTTTGCATTTAAATTAAAACATCATATTCATTTCCAATATAAATTTAAATAAAATATTTATTTATAATATTTTTTATTTATAATTAATATTAAAATATTATTATTATTAATTTTTTTAGCGACCAAAATACGCTGGCAGCTAGCTCTTGGGATAATCTATTTAGTTAGGGGTTTGTCCAGAAACAGCATTTATTGGTGAAGCTTCACAGAAAAAGGACCAAATACATCAAGCAAATGAAGAAGCACTGTTCCATAAACAATCTTTAACCTAGTAAATGTTAAAATAATTTCTTCCATCAATCTTAATACAAATTTTCAATTACTAAATTTTAAGCCCCACTTAAAAACACAATACACAATGAGTAAAATCCAAGTAATTTGTAAGAGTCAAATCACGAGAGTAATTTGTGAGACTCAAATTACAAATTACTAACAGGGAACCAATTCACTATTACTATCTTAATCTAGTGAATCAAGAGTTATATACTTTTACCCTGGAGCTTAGTGAAAAGAGTCGCCTTCACTAAGTGGGCCCGCAGGCTATTTTTGGCGCAAGTCTATTGTTAGACTATGTCTATTTTTAGACATATGGATCATGTCTATGGATTGCAGGTTGTTGTTTATGGATGATTGATCAAGTTGAGAAAATAGATGGACTTCTATTTTTGATGAAAGTGTGAGTGATCACAGTGTGAGTGATCAATTCTATTTTTAGACTGGCTGTCAAAAATAGAAAAGTCAAATATTATTATCTCACAATAATATTTGGACTATAAACTTAATCTTATTCTCTTGGAGCACTTCAGTTTGAGCTACAGAGGTGGCACATGCAGCTGTCAGAAGGAAATACATTTTTCTTATGAGTCAGTTGAGTTGTTGCATGCATGACTTCAGTTAGAACTCAGTGAGTTGAGTTTGGTGGAGTTGATTGTGGAGTTGATGGAGTTGTGTTCAGTTTAGCTTTGTTAAACTGGTTGTATTTAGTCTAACTGGAAAATAGACTAGAGATGAGTTGGGTGAATTAGTTATTAATTAATTCACAAGTTATTAACTCATAATGCAACTATAGAATACATCAGTTAACTCAGTTGCATGTCAGTGCATGTTCAGTTCAGCAGGGACAGGTGTTAGAGAATCAGATTGCTATCAGTTGTGACTATAGTTGTGCTCCAGATCTTGCACAAATCAGGGGATTGAGTATGCCAATGAGTTTTCCCACATTGTAGCTTGTTCTCACGTGATTTAGCCAAGGAAAGACGTGGTTGCCTTGGAATCATCACCGGTTCTTGTGCAGGTATTGAGCAGCGGAGGCAGGCAAGCAGTGGAAGAGATTTGAGCCAGTGATTGATTCAGATCTGAGCTGTATTGTGTGTAACAGGTGGAGCTGGTACTGGATTGCTTGTGATAAGCATTGTACTTTGTAATGTTACATGACTCAATCATTAATATACAGATAGTTGGGGTTTTTAGCGAGATGCTTTCCCCGGGATACATACTGTGTTTTTTTTTTAACAAAGTCGATTACTTTTATATTATAAAATTCAGAACCAAAGGTCTATTACATAGTTATCGGAGGTGGGGGCAAAGAGGATCAAAACCGGATACGCAGACCCATATTCCTCGATGTTGCCTCTGTGACTGAAATTAAAAAGAAAACGGCTATATTGCCTGACAAACACACCACCTATCCTATGAAATTGACAGACCATAATATCTTAAGGGAGTTTCTGAGTAACTGAATCATCCGGCATTGGGTTTCTCCTGGTACTGATTCTTGTGGATGTCTCAGCTTGATGGCTCTGAGTAAGGGATCTGATCTGCTGAACCGCTTCCTCCAGATGGCTGCATCTTCCTTTCAGATTTTCGATTTCTACCTTCTGCTTCTCTAGTTTCTTTCGCTTTGATCTGCTGTCCGCTTCGTAATCTTCCTTCAGCTCATTGAAATGCTTAACGAATTTATTGATCATGACTGTATGGGCTTTGCACATGGTGCAATCTTTGTTGAAGAGCCTGTCTAGATAAATTGCTGGTTCATTAGGATTCTGCTGATCCTGATTGTCCGCCATGCTTAACAGATTACAAGAAGTTGGACCGAGATGGTAGAGATGAGGGTCCTGGAGCAGAGGATGGTCTGGGAGAAAAGCGCTGATGCAGTGAAGTAAGAATAGGGAAGAGGGGAGCGGAGAGCACTGAATGAGGAAGAAAATAGCCTGCGAGGGTGAGCCCGCGCCTCTGCAACTGTCGAGACACAAAAGATCAGTATCAAATAAAACAACAGAGCAAACTCTATCATTTACCAGAATCGGGAGGCATAGCACAGGATCCTCATACGAGATGACCTCTTTAGGAAGGAGCCTTCGCTTGGAGAGATCACTGAGATGGATCCTTGCGATGAAATGCACTGTAAGGAGACTCATAGCAATGTAGCAATAAATAGGGGTAGAGAGCTTGTCTCGATGCATCGTCCAGTTCTGAGCAGATCTAGTCTTGGGAGGGGAGAGATCCTCAGAAATGATGTCTTTGATGTGAAAACGCTTGCAGAGGGGATGGTCTCATTCACGCGCCCTGAGAATGGCTGCGCTGCTCAGAGGCTGAATCATGAGGGGACCGTGCTTAGTGATCATACCCGGATCTTGAGAGAGGATTAGATTCTTTCGCTGCCAGGTTTGGATCCCGAGAGGATTTGTGAGAGAGGAGGGGGATTTGGGAGATGAACGAGTACTTATGAGGTGATTCCTGAGGCGACTTGTGTGAAGGAGCAATGGGGTGTGGAAAGCCTGTCTATGGGATGGCTTTTTCGTAAACTTCATCGTTTTCCTTGACCTGACCTGTCCGCCTGTTCGTGGCCTTGTTTGCTTGTTCATCCGCCTCTGTATTGTTTCCCCTGAGAATGTGCTTGAAGGTGACCTCATTGATGCTTCTTAGAATATCCATTATCCTGTCTTTAATACTGTTTAGTGCCACTTGCTTGAAATCTTTCCTAGAGGTCAAGGCCGCTATTATAATTGTAGAGTCACCCATGATAAGAAGGTTTTGGAGGCCTAGATTTCTGGCGATAGAGGTCCCCAGGAGGAGGCTGTAGGCCTCCGCCTTGTTGTTGGTCATGCTGCCTAGACCCCATTCATATTTGACTATGGTTTTCCCCTGAGAATCCTTGATTATTCCTCCAGCTCCAGCTTGACCCGGGTTGTTTTTTGAAGCGCCATCGAAATGGAGAGTAGGTCTTTTTTGCTTTTGTATCCAGTTGTTGACTTCTTCCTTAGTTCCTCTCAATTTCCAATCCAGATTTCCTTTTCTTTTGAATTCTTTATTTTGAATTCTTGTATCATACTTGAATTTGTTCATCCACTCTTTAAGGCTTGCATCTATCAGTTCTTGATCTATCTGGCTTATCCCATTTGTTTCAATGGTCTCAGTGACTAGTGCAATCGTTTTAGCAAGAGTCTTGGAAATGTCTGGCTTCATGTTGTTGAATATGCACTTGTTCCTGGCAATCCAAATCTACCAGCATAGATTTGAGGGGATGTTGTTCCACATCCTTGTAGCTAGGTTCTTTTTTTTGCTAGCTTGGGGAAGGCTTTGATCCCATCTTTTCTGAAGGAGGGTGATCTGGTTGGGGAGGTCGCCTATGGTTATAGGGCTGGTGATGAGATTCCAGTAGGACATAGCAAAGGGACACTCTATAAAGAGGTGACTACAACTTTCCTCCTCCTCCCTACACATGCAGCATATTGAGCGGCCATAGATGCCCTTCTTCCTTAGGTTTTCTGCAGTAAGAATTTTGCCATGAAGGAGGGTCCAATTGAACAATTTAACCTTTGGCAGGCATTCTACTTTCCAAACTGCTTTGTGAAGAGACCAACTATTTATTGCAGAGGCATTTTGGAGGATGTTGTAGCCCTCCTTGACCGTGTAGCAGCCTCCGTTTGGATCCCAAACGAACTTGTCCTCTGACAAACGATTTATAGGAGCTGAGCCAATGAGAGAATACTTGAGTTCAGTCCAGGTGTTCCTGAGGTCATTGGGGAGGGCGAGTGATTTCCAACCTTTCCAGCAGTTTTGATCCCAGAGAGAGATGTCATAGAGTGTTTTGATGTTTGCCTCCTTCATCCATTGTTGCAGAGTCCCGAATTTTGGAAGAGATCCTCTAGCCTCCGAGCCCATAATTCTGTCCTCCCAAATGCTGATACCTCTCCCATTGCCCGGAGCTCGTGAGATATGGGGTTTAAATTGGGGGAGAGATTTCTTGATCAGCTTCCACACTGGGGTACTTTGTCTGTCAATAATGGATTCTGTGAGGATATTACTGTTGGCCCCATTCAGATATTTTCTCTTGATGATCTCTGTCCACCAAGCACCTCGCTCACTGAGAATCCTCCAGATTAGTTTGAAGCCCATAGCCATGTTTGCTAACCTTGGAACTCTTATTCCTAGCCCTCCTTTTGCTAAAGGGAGAATGACCTTACTCCATTTGACCAAGCTGAACTTTTTTGTATCTTGCTTCCCTCCTTGCCACAAAAAGCTTCGGATTATCAGCTCCATGTGCTTGTGGATGCTCGCTGGAGCAAGAGTGGTGGCGAATTGATAGATTGGGAGGGCTGAAAGGATGGCCTTAATGAGAATTGTTCTGCCTGCTAAGTTAAGCCAATACACTCCCCAGCTCTGAAGCTTCCCTCTCAATTTTTCAATTAATTTAACCCATATCTCAGATTTGATCGTTTCCTTGGCTAAAGGCAACCCCAAGTACATAAAGTAGGACCAATTCCCTTGGGCAGGGATCTCCATGATTAAGGAGATTCTCTGGGTTATATGTCTTGGGACATTCCAAGTGTAGATCATACATTTGTTGTTGTTTAATTTACCTCCAGAAGCTTGGAGGAAGAGGTCCAGCGTTTCCTTGAACCTTCGAGCCATAAGGCTAGAAGCGCCTCCAATTAAGAGGGTGTCATCAGCAAATAGAGAGTGGTTAATCCCTTTGGACCCTCGGACTATATCGATCCCTGTTATTTCCTTTTTCCTTCGTTTATTCTCCAGATGCAGGCTTAGAGTTTCAGCCATGATGATATAGAGAAAGGGAGACAGCGGGCATCCTTGCCTCAATCCTCTTGAACTTTTGAAGGCGATACCGGGCCTACCATTGATGAGGGGGGCAGTCCAGTTGGAGGAAATGCATTCCATGATCCTGCTAATAAAGTGTTCAGAGATACCAAAAGTCTTCAAGACGGCCTGAAGGAATGAATGGTTAACCCGGTCAAAGGCGTTCGCCATGTCAAGTTTGATGATCATTCCCCTTTCCTTTCTTGACATACTACTGTGAATTGCCTCCTGTATGAGAATTACATTATCCGTGATATGCCTCCTGGGGACGAAGCCTCCTTGGTTTTCAGAAATGAGAGAAGGGAGAATTTTTTTAATCCTGTTTGCCAAGATTTTTGAAATGATTTTGTAAGATACGTTGCACAATGATATAGGGCGGAATCTATCAAAGGATTGAGGGTTAGGGTCTTTGGGGATCAGAGCCAGATGGGAGGATTTGATGCTGCTGCCCATTTTACATTTGGTGAAGAAGTTTTTAACCATTCTTATATAATCCTTCTTGATAATTTCCCAGTGTGATCTGTAAAAGGCCACTGTGAAACCATCTGGCCCAGGGGCCTTGTCCAGGGGCATGCTGTGCAAAGACCATTCAATTTCCTCCAACGTGATCTCCTTGTCCAGGTCTGCATTTTGGGCTTCTGAGATCTTGTTCTCGATTATACTAAGGAAATCTGGGTTTTCCAGGTAATGAGGATCAGCAGTTAAGAGAGTTTTAAAATGTTGGGACGCTGCCTCCTTGATCTTCTCTTGTTCTGTTACAACCCTTCCTTCCACCATTATCCTTTCAATGTTATTCCCTGCTCGCCTTAGTTTGAGATTATTATGGAAGAAAGAGGTATTTTTATCACCTGATTTGAGCCAGAGACATCTTGATTTCTGTCTTTGCTCTTCCTCTTCCAATCGATTCTGATTGTACAGTTCCTTGTACAGTTCGTTTTCTGCTCTTTGATCATCTTCACTAGCTTGGACTTTTTCTTTTTCTTGACTCCACTGATTTAGTTTCACTTGGAGATCGCTTTTCTTTTTTCCTTGCTCCACTGCGTATTGCCGAGCCCATTGCTTGATGGCAGTCCTAAGGAGTTTAAGCTTGGTTTCCCAGATGAAATGAGGGGATCCCGAGATATCCCTTGCCCATTGATCCTTTATCAGGTTTCTGAAGTCTTCTCTGTTGTCCCACGTTTTATTGTATTTAAAGGGAAGAGGTCCCATATTTTCCCCTTTGTCCAATTGTAGGGCCACTGGCTTATGGTCTGAAATGAAGCCTTGGATAATTGTGCTTTGAATTCTTGGAAAATTAGCCACTATTCTCTCTTGAACCAGTATCCGATCCAGCCTCTCTTTGATGTTGTTTTTACCTGTCCTCTTATTTGACCAAGTGAAGCGCCCGTTTTTGGGAGGAATGTCTACTAGATTGTGTGTTTGAATGATTTCTTCTAATGCCTCTCTTGAGGGATCAGCATAGAATTTCCCTCCCATCTTCTCTTCTGCACTCCTGATTAAGTTCAGATCTCCTCCCAGGAAGATGTTCCTTCCCTGGGCAATCAAAAGGTCTAGGGAGATTGACTCCCAGCAAGAAGCTTTGTCTCTGAAGTGGGGAGGGGCGTAGACATTATATATAGAGAACTCTTCTGTCGTGACTGAGCTTTGCATGTCTAACCTGATCCACCATCTGTTCTGCCTGTAATCTTTGAGTTTCCATTTACTTTTGTCCCAAATTGTCCCTATTCCACCTGAGGCTCCCATTGCACTCATAGCTATTCCTTCATAATTTCTACTTCTTTTCATGCTGTTTTGGAATTCCTGGTCAGTAATTTTGGTCTCCTGGAGTAGGAGGAAGTCTGGATGTTCTAATTTAAGAAGGTCTCGGACTGCATTGGCTTTTAGGGAGGAGCCCATCCCCCTACAGTTCCAAGAGACCAAAATCATCATTTACCATTTTTGTTGTGGACCCCGGATTTCTCCTTCATCTTCTCTCCACTTCCTTTGGTCTTGTCTAAATATGAGTCCATTGACTGCTGAGTCCCCGTGGCCATTTCTTTAGCTGCTATCTCATCCCTTATCTCTTTGTTTGACTTCCTTCCCGCTTTTCTTGGTGGGTCAGTGGAGGTGATGTTTTCTTTCGATTTGTTCCTAGTTAGGATTCTTCCAACTGTTGGGGTGGGGGAGCTCTGCCAAGGAGAGGAGGGGGTTTCCATAGGGCCTTTCGGGGAGGGGGGAGGGGAAGGGTGGTCCTCTGTAGACAGAGATTCAAAAGGGTTGATGGAGAGAGGGGAGGAAGGGCCAGCTCCCGAGGGCTGGAAAGGGGGGATGAGGGATTCAGAGGGGGGTTTTGAGGATGTTCCTGGAGGGGGGTTTGGTTTTTTCCTCTTGACAGTTTCCCATGCTTCTTCTGATGTTTCTATAGTGTTAACGGAGTCTAAAGATTTAGATTTACTGCATCTATTAGCAAAATGTCCGTATTCATGACATACCTTGCACTTGAATGGCAGCTGCTCGTAGTCCACTTGCTGTATGTGCGTCCACTGGTCGACTTTGAGTTTGATTGTTTATGGTAACCCTTTTCCCAGATCCACTTCAACACATATCCGAGCACATGCATGCATGTTCTCCTTTGGCTCCGATCTGTCAATGTATTTCCCCACAGCGTTCCCAATGGCTCTTACAGATTCATCTCCCCAGCAATGAAGAGGCAGGTGGGGAAGGCAAACCCATACCGGAACAGCGTTGGGAACATCCATCTCAGGATCGAAATCGGGGGTCCATCTATTGAGATAAAGACCTCGAGTATCCATAAAGTAAGGCCCATTTCGGAAGATGAGATTACGGTCCTCCACTGTCTCGAAGAGGAAGGTGAAAAACCCCCTTCCACAGAATCTTATTGCTATCTTTCCTTGGACCATCGAGTTCCAGTTTCTTTCTACCTAGCGTTGGACAGTGCGGGGTGAAGGCCATAGCCCCGTGAACTGGCCAACTAGGCCTCTCTCTGCAAGTGCAACAGCTCATCTTCTTGGTAGGGCTGGGGGGAGCGAGACTTCCGGAATTTCATCGAGTTTTTTAATGAATTTTGAGGCTGAAGGGCGGATTTTCTCCGAGGCGTTCTCAGGGATGAGCGAAGCGAAGGACTTCATCAGATCATCCGGATCTCGGAAGGGGGGATCCATGGCAGGCCGAGGCCTCAGCGCAGTAGGCGCTCCAGCGGAGGATCCAAGGGAGAGGAGGGCAGAAGGCCCTGGAGAAAGAAAGGGCAGGAGGCCCAGGCGGGAAGCAGGGGGGGAAGGAAGCCTAGCAGCGGCGCTGCCAGGCGCAGGCCCGCAGAGGGGGATCAAAAGCGCAGCAGGGCGCGGGCAGGCACAGGCGCGCAGAGCTGTCCAAGCCACTATATTGAAGTTTTATTCTTTTCTGCTGAAAAACGAAGGATTGATGGTTACTTATTTTTTAAAGTGGGATGGTGAAATTGGTGTAAGTAGTAAAAAGTCTTTCTTAAGATTACTCTAATGAAAGTAACGATAGTACTTATTCTTCTCTTTTGGAAAACTAAGTTAATGGGTAATGATGGCAAATCAGAAATACATTGAAGTTTTATTCTTTTCTTATGAAAAACGAAGGATTGATGATATACTTAATAGCAAAGAGTATTTCTTAAGATCAGACTAATTAAAGTTAGTGATAGTACTTGTTAAAGTCATGTGGAAAAAATGGAGATTAGGTTGATTTTTTTAAAGGAGTGTTGAATAAAAATAAACTTAATACATACCTATGATAAGCAAGTCTATTAATAATTACATGCTATAACCAAGTTTATTACATCATTACTTATTTTTTATTACATTATTATTAGATCATTGGATAATTATTTAAGTTTAAGTTTATTAGATCATTATCTCTTAAAAAGTTTATTTTTCTAAATTTTTTCATCATTATTTCTTAAAAATTTATCATAACATAATTGTCAAATTAATAATGAGAACAATATCCTCTGGCTACTATCCACGAATGCAGGTTGACTCATCACCTTTATTAAAGGAAAACCAAGTTACCTGGATCCATAAGACGGTAGACTTTCACACCTGCCAAAACCTTGGTTGTCAAATCAAAAGTGAAGGTAGTGATCTTTGATGTTATTAGGGAATGCACGCTAACTCATTATTGTTATTCAAGGAAAACCAAGACATCTAAAATGACCCATTGGGCACGGTTTCACTCCTACCAATACTTCTGGGTCTTGGGTGATTAACATGTTTCCTTAGGTCCAAGGAAGACTAGCTCTTAGCCAAACAAAAATAGTTTTAGGAACCAAATCTTGAAAATTTTATAATGACAGTTGTTTGTTTTTAATTAAAAAAAATTAGGTTTTAAAAACAAAATTTTGTTGGAAAATTAAAAAAAAATGGTGGCTAGCTTTTTCTTTTTTGTGTGTTTTTTTCCCAAAAAACCATTTTCGGAGATTGAAAAATGACTTCCACTTCTCAGTGTTTCTTAAATGAAAGGTTCTATGTTTGTAGAGACCTTGCATCGTCAAGGTTAAAGTTATGAGTCCCCTTGCAATGCGGATTTCATTCAAACACTTATTTTCTGCTAATTATATTAAATATTGATCACTCCTTTCATACTTTTGCACATGTAAATCAAACTAACTTAAACATTTATATTTTTTCACATGGGTTTAATTATGAGAATATCTTTCTTAATATTTTACTTAATATAATAAATTGCCATATTTTAAAATTATTATTTGTTTGTTTTGTTTACGTCAGGTTGATCCATATGCAAACTAGTTGAGAAATATTATTTAACATATTCATTTTAAATTAATGTTTTGTAAAGATAAACATGAATATGGATATTGTACATTAGAGATAACCATTTAGATCAAAAGTTATATATAGAGAAAATTTTATCTTAGTTGTTTGACAAAATAATGTTAGGAATGATAACGATTTTTAAAATGTAACTATCTCAGTACCTTTCAGAGATAGGAAGTTATGTAATGAAGTTTTCATATTAAAATGATGTTGCCCAAGTTGATGTATTGTTGGAGAGTCATTTTTTACCCTTAATAATAATAATTCCAATCCTGTACACTGTGGAGGTTTCCTTGACACATTGTAAGGGTTTTACCACTTAAAATTCCTGTGTTTATTTGTGTGATTTGTTTCTTAATAATTGTCTATTTTTCTTTTTGATCTATTAAATTTTTACAGACTCTAAATATCAACAAATAGTAGGCTTTCTTTAAGAATGAATTTGAATATATTCATTGGCAAGTGAAGCATATAAGTGGTAAAAAAAAAGTTTTAATTTTTTGTGCTTGTTGTGATTGCAATAGCTTATCAACATTGGCAAGTGAAGCATATAAGTGGTAAAAAAAATTAGGTTTAATTTTTTGTGCTTGTTGTGATTGCAATAGTTTATCAACATTGGCAAGTGAAGCATATAGGTGGTCAAATAAATTAAGTTTAACTTTGTGTGCTTGTTGTGATTGCAATAACTTATCAAACGCCACATCCTTGGCTCGAATCATCAAAATCAATGTTCTATTATAGAAAATACCACATTTAAACAAAATGACTCTTTACTCCACACTCATGAGGATATTATTAGTATTGCACCAACCCTAGTTGTTAATGACTCTTTACTCCACACTCGTGAGGATATTATTGGTATTGCACCAACCCTAGTTGTTAATGACCTGTTCAAGGGTCTAAACTAAATGAATGTGATGTAACATGGACGTTTATATCTAAGAAGGAAAAATCATGGAGGAAGTATAGGGATTTTAGAAGATTCACTTTGGGTTTCGATCTAAATTGCAAATATAAGGTCAAAGGTGCGTCAAAGCTCATATTTCCTTCGTGCCTGCAAGCGTTCGCCTGATTCTAGTCCAAGTACTTTATTACACCAAAACAACTATTGTTTGGACTCCTTAATTTTTGGAAGGTAGCTATAGGACTCTTTCAATGAGTTTCATGGTGCAAGACTGAAAGACCAACTATTTACTATTGTTTGGACTCCTTAATTTTTGGAAGGTAGCTATAGGACTCTTTCAACAAGTTTCATGGTGCAAGACTGCAAGACCAACTATTTTTATGGTGCACAACCAACCCCTTGCTAATTCCATGATGCACGATCAGCACATTTCCTAAGGTGTCGGGTCAAAGTAAATTCAAAAGCAGTTTTATCTACAATGAAATTGTGTATAATCCCTCTTTGTATTTCTTTTTTCTCATCAAAATTAATTAAGTAATTTTAATGTTTATACAAAACTTTATTTCTTTTACTTTTTCTGTGCATGGTTAATTATGTAATTTTCATATTATTTTATGTAAATTTTTACTCAATCTATTTGTCTAAACACAAATTTTTTCTAAGAAATTATTTACATTTTTTCATATTTATAATTATAAATCATTTTTATATTTATACAAATATATTTTACTATTTAATATATTTTTTTATTATTATTTGATTGATTATGGAATTTTAAAGTACACAATTTTCAATTTAAAAACCTATCGGCCTCTCTTTTCACCTTTTGGATCAATTTCTAGTAAATAGAATTATTGGACATTAATTGTGTCAAAAGAACACTCCAAAGCCAAATATAAGTGAGATGTGTAATTACTTATGTGTTCAACATGAAGTTGACATGTAGTATTTAAAAAATATTAAGAATAAAAAAGTAGTCCAATGTCATAGACATAATCCAAATATTTCAATATTACTTTATTTAAAATAGTTATATAAACAATATACATGTGTGTACATATGTATGCTTATGAGGAAATAAATAGACCTCCCTCTCATCTCGAAGGCAAGAGTGACATTTTCATTACAACGATATTCTTCAAAGAATCAAAGCTCAGCATATCACTATATCAACTATATACATGTGTGTATGTATGTATTTTTATGAGGAAAGAAACCGACCTCCCTCTCATCTCCAAGACAAGAGTGACTTTTCCAGTACAATAATATTATTCAATGAATCAAAGCTCAACATGTCACTAGAAGTGATTTTAACTTGGGTGGGTAGGATAACAATCATTTTAGTCAACCACCTCTCTTTCCCTCTCTTTATATATATAAAATTTCTTATTCATTAGTAGGTGCTTTCTACATTTTTATCTGTGGGAGATTTAAAATTCATATAAGGAGACGTACACCTTAATTGAGATATTTCAGTGTTTCAAAACATTTTGTATGGTTTTTTCAACTTTGAGTGATTTCATCCCTCTTAGCTAATGATAGATTCATAGTTTATATCTATCTATATATATATATAGATATACTATATTATATCTATACATATGTGTTAACTAATAAAATAAATGGCTCTTTTCTGAACATTTTTTCTGGTCAATTTTGTTGAAAATCCAATAAAAACCATAATTTAAAGTTGTTTAATTTGCAAAGATGGGGTGCATTAAGGTTTTTTCAGGGTGTGAATCTATTTATTCATTCAAAAGTGTATTTTAAACAACAAGAAATGATAATCTCCCTAGAAATTGTATTGTCACATTATATATATATATATATATATATAAAACCCAAGATAGAATCATTCTTAAAGTTTATTATTCTCATGAGAATGGAATTCTTATAAGATGAAAACTTTACTCAATTATTTATTTATTATTTTTAACTCAAAAAATATTCTCACTTAAACTCTTCTCATGTATTATAATCTAAAATTTATGGTAAAACAATAATATTGTAAAACTTATATATATATATATATATAATATAATAAAAACAATAAACCACGTAAATAAATTTATTTCACATAAATATCACAATATATAAAAAACCACAAAACACTTAGTATTATAAACTCTCTATTACCCAACTCATAATTAACTTAACAATTATCCACATTAAATTTACATAGAATAAAATCCACAATAAAATCCCATCTCTTTTTAACATCTAAAACACACCCTAAAGTCAACTCATAATTAACCTAACAGTTATCCACATTAAACTTACATAGAATAAAATCCCATCTCCTTTTTACATTTAAAACAACACCCTAAAAATCTATCACCTAAATTCTATTTCAAACCTAAATCAAATTTCTAACATGTGATTTTCTCTGGTTGGTTAAACTCCATGTGTTTCGACTAATTCACCACCTCATTCCTAAAAATATATTTCCCATTACCATTTTCCAGGCATTCAACCCACCGCTCAACTAAATTAGCTTAACTTTAGCATCATTGATGAGTTTTTTCCTAGATTCAGGAAACCTCGATATCTTATTACTTGTTCCACTAACACTCCAATCCATACCATTAGATCTACAAGCTGAACTACTTTTTCGTAGACATCAACAAATCAAGGTAGAAACTCATTACCCTTTTATGACAATGAAAACCCAATCTCACACCATTCTTGCTAGAAAGTCCAATTCAAACAGGCTTTGTTAAGCGCCCAAGCTTACATGAATATCCAAGTCGAACAGACTCTATTAAGTGCTCATATAAGACTGTTAAGTGCTCAAGCTTACATGAAGGAAAAACAATGATACAGAAAAACATGTGTGAGATTTATTCTAGACAAATTTAATCTGGAGAACCAACCAACTTGGAAATTTTTAATAGGGAAAACCAACTTCAAAAGCATTGTTAGCATCTTTAGCATTTGACCAATTCTACGAAGCTAGCAGGTTCAAACTTCAAACACATTACAATGTACACAATAAGCTACTTAAATTAATTCATTCTCATGACTAAGTTTAATTAACACTAACACAGCTAATATGCAGGCAGTAAATACCCGATGAACGAGGGAGCACTATCCTCATACACCATTTGGAAGGAAAAAAAAGGCAAAATAAATACATAATCTACAGTCTTTTGAGTTTCCTCAACTAAAAACAATTAGAGAACCTGAGGACATGGTGACTTTTTACCATGGGAAGACTAAGAAGCACAAGGGCAGAGGATGTAAAAGGCACAGCAAGTACCTGTACACCATAGATAAATTACAGCAGTTCATCAATTCTTCGACAACGATAAAATATGACCACAAGTAGAATCTATATGACGAAGTTTCGAAACTGCTCGCACGCATCCCTGGTTGCGGCAACCGCCCTGGATTTTGCGATCCGAAGCTCGACGTCGGCTTTAGGCTTCTCGAATATTCGAGCGTCACGAGAAGCAGCTTCGACACCTGAAAGTTTGGGTTTCTTGGGTTTCGGCATAACCCTAGAATTCCGCAGAACGCTGGTGGACTGGCGTAGCCGACCTACATGGTATCTCCATCGCTTTTTCTTGGAACCTAAATTTCGGTTGTTCTGTAACTGCTCGCTGGAATCCTGATGAGGGCTTGCAACAAGTTTGTCATACTGTAGAGGGACGAACTCTTCATCTTCGCCTAATGAATCGGGCAACTGACCCTTAATATCCGATGTATTTGAGCAAGTAACGAGCCGTTTGAAAGAAAACCAGGCCTTCGCCCTGAACAGCTTTAATTTCTTTTTCCTCATTCCTGTGACTCTGCCTCTAATATGAACGACTTTTATGCAGCGATGATTCACATTACTTGAAGAAATCGCAGGTATTTCGAATCTTGATTTATGCCTTTTCTGTTTAATGGCGGCCGATGCTTTACAATCCTGGGCACAGCGCAAGAGTTTTATATGTGTAGGTGCCTGTGATTAGCCTCTGTAAGGAGGCCTTCGTCTTTGGAAAGAGTATAGTGTGCGTTGAAAAATTAAGCCATGCGCAGTGCGTACCACTGAAACTGAGCCGCACCGTATGCCGCGTCAACCGAACATGGGCCATAACTTGTTAGACAGTGATTCGAGCTCTCAGCTGTGAGAACGACCTTTCGATTTGTTAATGGCGTGGCAAAGAAATGGATGCGGAATAAGTCATCTGACTGTGTAAGATGTGACGAAATACCGGAATCAGTCAGAGGTGACTGATGGCATGATATGACATCTCCACGATAGAGCGCAAACGAGATTGGATCATCAGGTATTCTAGCAGGTGAATAGGAGCAATATATCTTTCAGATAAGCACTGCAGGCGTCACTGTTACTGAACAGGTGGATAAGTTGACCTGCGTTGGACAGATTTCTAAGGGTTAGATCGTGGTGAGAGAGATACACAAAACTGTTTCTGAGACCCCGATATCTACCTAAGATATAGATTGGTTTCAAAAGTTTTGGACTTGGGAGATACCTCAAAAATTCAAGTGTTTTTATTGGTTGTCTTTACCTAACAGAATTCTTACCTTGGTATTTCTCCGCTATGTATGAATCATACAAAGGACGTTACAATTATTTATGGTTTTCCATTTTCTATAAACTTTTGGACCTTTTACATACACTCCACATGGCTTTTTTTTGGTTACTAGCTCATTGGAGGATTGCTTACAACACTGGTTTAGAGGCAAAAGGAATTTTGCACTCTACCTCTCTATATCATATGGGGCTATGGGGAAGTAGAAATAAAAAGATTTTGATCATTTAGTGGTGGAAGTGGGAGTATGGTGATAAAGAGAGGGGTACTTTTCAGAAATTGGTCATAGGGCACAATTTAAGAGCAAAAGAAAGATTAAAAAATGGGATATTTAGAAAAAGTTCTTAGTTGGTTTTCTTGATGACACCTACTCTAATAGACAATGTGGTTCTGGTGCATTCGTTGTCACTAAGCCTGGTTACTACTACTATTTCTAGTTGGAGGATAGAAGGGGTACCAATAGCTGGATTGAAATCATCGCTCTTTTTGGGCGTCCTCATCTATGCAAAAATGGCTTGGAATTAATGATTTACAATTTTTTGGGGATTCCAAGGGAATTATTGATTAGGTAAAAGGAGACTCACATTTCCATCCACCTTTGTTATCTAATTGGATGTGTCGCATCCGCACTCTTGTGAGGTTATTTCGGCATATATCCCAATGGCACATATACAAGGAGCATAATCACATTGCGGACTCGCTGTATAAAATGAGGTGTTCCAAAGATCTAGGTGCCATATATTTTGTTTCTTTTATTCACAGTATTACTATTATGTAGGAGTATTTTCCCTACAGGTTTTTTGAGCGATTTTAGACTGTATCAAGCTCTATTTTTGGGTTGATGTAGCTAAATGGGAAAGGATGCTAGATAGATTGATGTTGATTAGAATATGACTGCACTACTCATAGTCATTTTGGGTTGAGATATATAGAACAAAATTCATTCACAAAATATTATGGAACTAGGGGCTAATGTAGTAGGATAGAAAAATTTGTGGATCAAGGATCTTGTTGAAGAATAATCATGCAATATGTACTCTCTTTTTTGTTATAAAAGATAGAATTTTTTTCTTGACAGAATAAATGTACCACAAATAAATACATAAAATATATTACATCATATACATTAATATTTAATAATATAAATTAAATATGTGGTACTTCATAACATACTTGTCAACATGTTTAACTTACTAAATGTGATACATGTAATTAAGTGTATAGCTAATTTTTTCTCTACGAGATGTTCCGCCCTCAGTTCGTGGATGCTCATTTTACTGGTATGTTTCCATTCTTAAGTTGCTTTTATTATAGAAATTGTTCATGCACTAACCTCCTTCTGAGTTTTTTTCCGAACTTTGCAATGTTTTATTATATTTTATTGCTACCATGTTAGTTTTTATAATAATATACTTGCCATGTTCTCTTGATTAAAGTCTACATTAACAATTTTATAGGTTTTATTTGTTTTTTAATCTAGACAATGATATATTGTGTTGTTGTACTGCAAAATCCTTAGTGACAAGGGGTTTGAATTCGAAGTGTTCAATGATATTCAAAGTTAAAACTCTATACTCTGAATTCCAAAGTTCAGCACAGATCAAAACTAGACCCTTGACGTTTAGGCATGAATTCCACTATAAAGAAGAATTGACCAATAAATTTATTAATTTTACTCTATTTTAGCTTCTTAGTTTCATTCAAATTAATATACAATGGAATGCAACCATGCTCACCTCACTCAGTACATGCTAGATAGAACTGGAGACCTAAAATCAAAAGGTTTTATCTAATACTTAGCCAATTATATGATTCTTAGGTTGTTTCCTTTGCCTACCTTATTATATTCTACGCTAAGGATTCTCTAGATCTTCTACGATCAAGATCTCGGGAGAGGGGGGGGGATTGTTAGCCAACCATCAATAAAACTAACAACCAATTATTTGTTGGGGGATTATAGATTGCAATTGGTTGTTATATGGCTCCTCAACTACACTCTTAGGCCTGGGGGTAATCAAATACTACAATGCCCTGACCTTCCTTACTAGAAAAGCCAAAAAAAAAAGAACTAAAATAATAGGGGGTTTTGCAAAGTAGATGTGTTTGTAGTAATCAACTATCACCTGAGGTAGTAATTGATGGATGAGAACGTGATCAAAACCTTTCCTAGCCTTAGGATTTTTGGCTTTGCCTTTCATTTTTCATCTCCTCATCCAGACCCATCATTATAGGCATCATACATTGGGATACATATACTAGTATCATATTTACTAGTCCCATTTTATCACATTACATGTACATCATAGTTATCCATACAACAAGAGGGGGGCCTCTAGATCCACATGTTTAGGAGCTTTACATTGTTAGGTGACTAGAGCTTCAGAGGGAACCTTATATAGACACTATCATTATGTGTCCTTAGCAGTTATAAATGTTTTCCACCTACTATGAGCCCACCAAACCAAATAATGTTCTACCGACTATTGAGTCGAAGTGAAGTTTGATGGTGTTTACATGATCAAAAGAATATCTTGCATAATGTGACAAAATTATATAATATAAATTTATGAAATGCCTTTTAAATTTAAAAAGAGCACAATTGAAGGCCTTTTAAGCCATCATGGGTTGAGTGTTGAAAAGGGCATTGATGAGTATTTTGATGAACCATTGAAGGATGGTGTTGAAAGTCGATTTTGTTTCTGAACAAAAATAATTGGAACTTATGTGTTATGCATCTTAGGAAGTGAAGCTAGGAATCAATATACCATTGTGATATTTTATCAAAATCTAGTGGTTTTAGATTTTCTCAATGGGATCTGTATCAATATAAAACTATATAGTAGATGTATCATTGTTATTGCAAGGTTCTTGGATTGATTTGGTTTTGTATGTTTGTGTTTTACCATTCTTGCAATAACTTTTTTGGTGATTGTGGCACGAGTGAGGACAATCTTAGCTCTCACCCATCGCATTTTTTACCGACACAATTATGCTTCCAAAGGAATATGCTATCTTAGTCTATGATTTTAATGTCAATTTGAAAACTCTATTGCTTTTAAATAATTCATTTTTCCCTTTTGTTTCAAGGAGACTGTCATGTTGCCTTAAACTTTGTAGTAGTTATAGATGTAAACACAAAGAGAGTAATGTTAAAATTATGCAAGTGTAGTCAAATTCCACTTTGGATAGCTCCCATGATGGAGATAATGATTGCATTGAATTCCTATTTTGGAGAGGACCAAAATCGACCTAAATATCACCTCATTTGTATAAGAAAAAGTTGGTTTTTGAATTTATGAATCCACTCAAGTATATTGGACCAGGTCGGCCCAATGCATATATACAATTGGACAGGTCGGCCTCAACATCAAGTGGACCCTCATGGAAGCCTATAAAGAAAAGAGACCTCAAGCTCATTTGGACACATTGATAAAGACATATTCTCTTTTCTTTTATTGTCTTGGTTCACACAGGTATGGCGGAGAAAGTTTTCACAAGGGTCGGAAACTACAGGGTTGAAGCTCACACAAATCTAAGGTTTTTGTTTCTGAGTCGTTGGCTTGTAACTAAGCATGCTCAACCCCGAACATACACATAGAGTGGTCAAGGGTGCATATGGGAAGCATCAAACGCTCACACAGTATCCTGAATGGAGCATATAGGGTTTCTGAAGAAGATTGGGTAGTTTTTTCCTCAAACGCAAGCACAAAGTGGTCAAGGGTGCGCCTCGGAAGCCTCAGAGGCTCACACAGTAGCTTGAAGGGTGCGTCTAGGGGTTTGAGGTAGACCTGAGTATATTTTTCTCCAGTCGCACGCATACAGTTCATCAGCGAGCTTCTTAGATGACCATAGTCGCTCGCACAACTCCTCCTCCATGTGTCCGGGACTAGAATATGAAACTTCAATACTCCGAAGATTCTGCTCAGTTACAATAGTGTTCAGCAGTAGGCTACAGATAGTGAAAATGTTGGAAATAATACTGAGAGGGGGGGGGGGGGGTCAGTATTATCAAA
>APFE030973679.1:0-14576 GCA_000404065.3 Pinus taeda | reverse complement strand
GGGTGAAGCTCTTGGGTTGGGCCCTAACCCTAGTAGAAAAGGCCCCTCTTTTTTTTTTTTTTTTTTACATGTGGTTCATGAGCACCCTGGTCAGTGAGTGATCACTACGTCCACAGAAAAATCTAGGCGATAGCTAGGCTAAATTGCCCCTCGGCCTACTACAAGACCTGACCCCAAGGGCTTCGGGTGGATTCGACCCTGTGACCTCCCAATGGCCAGGTACGGTTTTTTACCAATTGAGCTAACCCTTAGGGCTTGCTCCTCTTCTTTTATTTGTATGCTTAGATCAAATTCATAAATTAATGGTTGAATTGTCTTTAGAATTATTTAGCTGCAAATAGTGTAGATTTGATTACTTTTCTTATTAGGTTGCTTCCATTTGTGCTTTACTTCAGCAGTAGTTTAGAAGAGATAAAGGAACATCAAAAATATGTCAATAGGTGGTATTTGCCTCCTTCCTTCCTTCAGGGATCATGGTTTGAGGAAAGAACTCCTATGCTGCCCTAAAAAGACAAAATTCTAGTTTTTCATGGAATTTACGTTTTTTTGTACTTAGGCCAACATTTGATCAGTTTGCAAGAGTAGGATTTAGTTATAATTTATTCTACCTTTAGTATTACATTAGATCTCATCAATGTTCCATCTTATTCTACAAGTTCTCCTCATGCATAAAGTAGGCAGCTAGCTCATGAAATTTTGTTTTCCTTAGATAATTGAAATTCTTCTTGTTTACATGATTTTTGGGTAAATGTCAATGTTTGATGCATTTTAGGTGTTTCAGAAGTACAAAGAGATTTCATAGTCAGAAACCTCATTCCAAATTCATCCATCCATGATTTTTCTTTTCTTTCACTAAAACCCTCACCAATTTCATCATTTCACAAGGAAACTTCTCCAAGCTTGTTGACCAAATGCAAGCATCCTCCAACCTTGGTTTTGAGTTTTGAAGTGGTCCTAAGAACTCCCTTGCCTATAGGTTTTCAAGACATCTTGTAGAACGCATTAGGACATCCTGTAGGTTTTCATATAGTGGCCTATTTTGAGGGTGAATTGAGGAAAACCCTCTAGGAAGCCAGAAAAGGTACCCTACTGGTCTCCCCAACCTTCTAGACGTTCACCATCATACCTAAGCCACCTGCCACATCCCCAAAAGAGATTATTTTTCACACTTTCACATACAAGAGACAAAAATAAAAACATAATTATATTATTCATTTACATGCACAGTAGTAGAATGTTTGATGCTTTGAATTTGCATGCTTAGGACAATAGATTTGCATACATGTTAACTTAGCCTTCTTTGGAAGCATAACCTCTTAGTATTTAGTTAGAAAATGGTGTGCTTTAGCATTTCATTTCAGTCTTTTTCCTTACTGCAGTAGACAAACTTTCTCTTAGAGTGGATTTCTCTTTCCCTCATTGGTAATCAAGCTTCTTCTAAATCCTTAGAAGTATGGTTTGAAAAACCTTAGTGGTCTATCACCAACTTAGCAATGACAACGAGCATACCCATCACATTTACTTGTGTATATAGCATTGTCACCTCCAACTTTGTATGAACCCCAGGTTGATAAAGTAAAGTTGGTATCCCCAGGAGTTGTAGCATTCTTGGTGCAATATTGGTGCTCATCAATGACAATAAATACGTTTTTGTGGTCATCGACAGATTCTCTAAGATGGCCATTCTGGCAGCCTACAAGAAAAGTATCACATAAACGAGCATTGTTAAGCTCTTCTTTGAACGAGTGTGGGTACACTTTGGGATCCCTTGGTCCATTATCTCAGATCGGGAAAACAATTTCATAAGTACATTTTGGTCAATTCTCTAGTCGATGTTGGATACCAAGCTCACTAAGTCCATGACTTTCCACCCCCAAATTGATGGAAAAACAAAGGTCGGAAACAGGATGATCGTACACATTATGCGCTTGTACAACTCGAAGCATCCACACACATGGGTTGAAATCCTCCCCTATGTCAAACACAACAACAACAGATCTCTCCATAGATCAACTAGCCACAACCCTTTTTAGGTGGGATTGGGATTACAACCACTATGTCCCATTGATGTGGCCATACCATTTGCAACTACTTAAGAAGATTCATCTCATGTCCAGTTTGAAGATGACATGGCTAACAAATTCATTGAGCACATTCAGCACATATGCCATCAAGTTCCTAACATATTGGATAGAGCCAATGCTAAGTACAAGTAGTGACATGATCATCATCGGGTGCCATAGAAGTTCCAAATGGGTGACAAAGTTTGGCTACATCTGTAGAGGGAATGCCTCATTGAACTCCACCACAAGCTTCGCCCACTTTGATATGGGTCGTATACCATCTCCAAGGCTATTAGGGACAATGCCTTCAAGCTCAAAATTCCATCGTTTCTTGGTCTACAACCAGTATTCAATTTGGACCACCTCTAGCTATGATTTCCACCATTTCTGGACACATATGACATTGCAGAACAACTCACACTAACAGAGTTAAACCCATACTGCATGGAACAGGCCAAAACTGATCGAATCATGGACACACATATCAAGAACACTCTCCAATATAGGTTCCAGCTATATCGAGTAGTCAAAGTAGGCCAACTCCTTCACCAGGGTAAGTGGTTCACCAAGGACAAGGTTTAACAAAAATTTCCTCACTTCATGAAGGCTCTAAACATAATGGGTACCACTGCTTAAGGAGGGAGGAGTTGTCCAAGTGGATATTGGTGGCCACCTTCCTATTTCACCTAGACCTCCAGTTGGTTTCATCAGTTTCCTTTTCTATGGTAGCATTTAATATTTTTTTCCCTTTTTGAGGTACTAAACTTCTAGAACAGTTTTGAACCCCTAAACGGCGTTTTTTTTGAGGTCCACAGTAGGTCCATTACCATAAGCAAGGTCCTATGGAAACTTATGTAGTACTCACAGAGATATTTCCAATGAGGTATCGTATGCGTCAAACAAGGATAATATGACCAAGTTACAACCCCAGGAAGTTGGCTACCCAACTGACCCCAACAGGGCTCACAAAACTCTTGGTGTTCCATTTCCTGGGGTTAGGGTTTTGGTTGTTATGGTTTTCCCTTGTTCTTCAATAATAAAAAGCCCTTGAGCCTCATTGCAACATAGTTCAGAGGCTTGTAGCCACCACATCTCTTCTCAGAGATAGGCTACCATCACTCGAGCTAGTTTACTTCCATTTTTGTATGTAAGCATATTTCACTTCTGTCATATTAATGAAATGAAGTTTTATTTACGCCACATCTCTATAGTTATGTGTATATCCATATTTTGTTGCATTCATGCATAAGTATGGATCAAGTAAAAAGTCTATGGATAACTACTGATGAGAAAAACACACTGGTGACTATCAAATTTTGATTTGGACAAGAATTATAATGAATTTATCTAAAAAATCATACAGGTCGGGAAGACAACAAAAACCATGAGAATTGAACAAACACAAGTTAAGAGAAGAGTTTCAGAACTAGCGAAAAGTTGTCCAATTGATTTGAATGAACTGAACACTGAGGATAAGCATAATATAATTTCCTTGGGATCATCTGATTTCCAAATCGATATAGATTATCTAGAGAAGCATCATGAAATTTTGGATTTCTATAATAAATATTTTACTTTTATTGAAGACGAAGGTCAGTAGAGGAAATTTTTCAAATTTCATATACCTTTATCTATTGGATAGATATAAGATTTCAATTAAGAAATATTCTTAGAAAAGGATGCCACATTATGGTAGTTCATTTAGAGGAATCTAATAGGAATTAACAGGTTAATTTGGGTGAGTACCTCATATCGAAAGAATATGTTGATGTATTTTATGAAATCCAAGATTACCTCCAAGGAGGGACATAGATTTATCAATTTATTTGGTACTTGAAGCTTCTCTGGTTTCTAAAACACCTTACAGGATGAGTACTCTTTAACTCAGAGAACTACAAATGTAGTTGGAGGAGTTACTAAAGAAGGTGTATATAAAACTTGGTGTATCCCCATAGGGTGATTTCATCTTGTTCTTTAAGAAAAAGGATAGAACTTTGTGGTTATGTGTGGATTCTCAACAATTGAACAAAATGAAGATCAAGAATAAATATCCATTACCAAGCATAAATTATTTGTTTGATCAACTTTGAGGAGCTAAGGTGTTTTCCATTATTGACTTGAGGTACAAATATAACCAATTACTAATTAATGAAAAATATATCAGTAAGACAACTTTCTAAACTCATTGTGGACATTTTGAATTTGTGGTGGTGTCTTTTGGATTAACCAATGCACCAGGTGCTTTCATGTGTTTGATGATGGTCTCTTCCAAGAATATTTGGATAAGTTCAATATTGGTTTTCTATATGATAGATTGGTGTATTCTAAATCAAAGGAGGAGCACGAGAAGCATCTGAGGTTAGCTTTACAGGTGCTCTGATAAAACCATCTATATGTTAAGATTAGTAAGTATTATTTCTATTAGAAGTAGATTCATTATTTGGACCATATTATTACAGAGGATGACATAGTTGTAGACCCCAAAAAAATAAAGGCCATAAAAGAATGGTCATCACTAAATAATGTTATGGAAGGTAGATCTTTTATAGGCATAGTTAGTTATTATAGAATATTCATTATTGGGTTGCATATAACCGTTCGTTGGGTCGCATATATCCCATCACTAGGTCGTATATACCCCTTCATTAGTAACTCCTCCAATGGATCAACATTTCTCTAAGATCAAGAGTACTAATCCTCTATGGTGTTTTAGAAATTGGAGCAGCTCCAGGCACCAAATCAGTTGAAAAATCAGCATCTCTCCTTAGAGGTAATCCTAGTATTCAAATACACCATATTTTTTCAATGTCATATAATCCCCAAAATTAGCCCGTTAAGCCCTATTTTGTTCCTCTAGATGCATTTCCATAATATAATGTCCTTTTCTCATATTCTTCATTCACTGCAAAGCCTATAACTCTCTGATAGATATCAATGAAAGGACTTTGTGGACCTTCCTGTGATGACCTTCATCATCAATATAAGTGAAAGATTTATTATCACAATCCAACAACACATTATGCTTATCTAGCCAAAACATACTAATTAGACAAGCATAAGATCCTAATGAAATTATATTAAGCTCATCCTTAGTACTCAATCAGTAGTTTAAATGAATTGGACATCATTTCACTAGTTTTGTAACTCTTCTCCTTACTCATGTACCTAATTGAACCAACCAAGTCTTTTGGTTCTTGTTCTTCTCAAAATTAAATTTCTCTAACAATATCAGTTCAATATAACTATGGTTGGCTCCTAAATCAATTAAAATATAAATTAGCTTATTATGTAACTTACCTTCGATTTAAATCATATGTACCTCGTGTTCAGCCTACTTGTTATCTTGCACAACATATATCCTAAGAGCGCTACTCCCCACATACTCCATTGTATCAATTTCCTACATAATGTGTCACCTTGTTGCTTCTTCCCTTATCAAAACCTTCTTTAACTTTATGATATTCCACACAACCCTAACACCTAGTAGGTTAGACTGAAGATTTCTTGCTTGAAAAGTCAATGGTCCTACATTCAGTGATAATTGAAGTTGAATTCTAAACAAAATAATTAGTAAAACACATACACAAGCAAATATATATATATATATATATCTTAATAAACTATATATATATATATATATATATATATATATATGGTATGTATGTATGTATATCTCTCTCTTCATCTCTCTTCTCTCTCTCTCTATATATATAATATATATATTAATATATTATATATTTATATATATATCAACATTTGAGTCCTCCAATGCTACCCACACACCTCAGGGCACCCAAGTCTCCAACATCTATTAACTATAGTCCCCACAACATATATACAAGTGAATATGAATATATATAAAAATGAACTCATATATAATGTATTATATAACAAGTATTATACATAATAATTTTAATTTAATTTATAATGTATATATAAAAGTTTTACATCTCTCACTAACGGGTTGATATTTAGGGACTTTCAAGGGTTCTTTTTGAACAAATATATGCTCGATTGGACTACTTTGATACCACCTTATAAAAATCCCAAACTCCTTTTGGGAAGCACTACCTCAACCATGACACATATAAATGCATAATTTATCCACAGAAGCACAAAACTTAGCCCTACCATGGTTATTTCTACACATGGCAGTACTTGGGTTACATTAATGCAATTGAAGAATTCTAATAATGCCAATTCAATACATAAAACATAATTACAATATTTCATAGCTAAAATGAAAAATAATTGACAACATTTGAGTATATTAATATAAATCCCCAACTAGGGTTTACGATAAAGAAACATCAACCGTAAAATCCATACAACAGTACGTATGCTCATCAATGCACATCGAAATATATGAATAAATACAAGCATTTAAACAAGACCCATAAATCTAGTATTCCAAATATAATTCCATAAATTCACATAGCATTAACATGAACACTTATCTTGAATAAAAAGAGAAACTACCTACGGGATATCAACATTCTACCCTATTATGCACAGTGTGGTTCTTGAAATTCAACCACAGTTCACCTTTGTGCCAGTTTACAACTCCATAAGAAATCGTATACCAAAAAACAACATATACATGGCCAAGGTACTAACCCAAAAACCATGACTCCAACAACAAAATTCCATTTCCCTAAACCTGTGCCCGAGTGGAACACACTTCTACAGGACTTTCTAGTCCCTTTGTGATGCCCACCTTTCAAAGCACCTTGTGTCCAACCAGGAACTTCTTAGCACAATTCTTTTGGAGCTCATGTTATTTCAGGGATTTCAAGCACACTCAGTGTCATAAATCAAAAGAGATCCTAATTGATCCAAACTCACAAGCTAGTTTCTCGAAGCCGACATCCACCCATCCATAATCCTCATCTAAATAATAATCAGAATGATAATAATCATGAAGATAGTCATAGACAATAATCCATCACTTAACTCAAAAAATGTATACTTTATATACTTGCATGGCCTCTCTCTACCATGTGGCACACATTGAACCCACGCAGGCCCCAAGTGTCCACATCGCCAAAACCATTCATTAACCCCTATTGCCTACCACCATAGAGTTGGAAAACCCCCCTTACTCTTCCCAATGCAGTGGGCTCTACAGGAAACCTTTTTTATATTGTATTCCTATAAAACAAATGTACATTGGTTACATCATATTTACAATCTTGGCCCTTAAGCCACTTAACCAACTTGACATATATGCCTAGGAATGGTTACTACAACATATATAACATAAATAATTAGAAACACAATCATTCCATATGACTCTATTTCACCATCCTAACTCTTACATAGATCTATCTCAACAACCCAGTATTAAGGTACATATTCATTATATTCATCTGTGCCTTATTTTATGTGTTGTGCTCAGTGCACCATATACACACATATTTACAACACATCAGTTAAAATGATGACAATAAGCTTCTCTCATTACATACTCCTACTCCTATGTGGCCTATCTAGAACCAAGTAGGGTAAATTATAGCTTTTATATGCCCACAACTTGATTTTGGAGCACCTTTACCATGTTGTCTAAATACATTTTTTGTTGTGATTGGAAATATCCCTATAGCTCTATTTGTATCATATTCCAGTAAATGAAGTGATTAGTGGTAGGAAAAGAGACATAAAGTAAATCATCAACATGCATGGATGCATGAAAAGCAAGTTTATTTGCAACATGAACGATCATCTCTAAGATCTTGAATGGTCCACAATAATGTGCTCCTAATTTGGAACAAATTCCCAACTTTAATGACATCTTCCATGGTCTAATTTCTAAAAACACATGCTCTCCAACTTTAACTTATCTGTTGACTCTATTCTTATCAACAAAACTTTCTTACATGTCTTGGGAAGCTTTAAGATTCTATCTATTTTTCACAATTTGATATTTGATTTTTTTGAGCAATTTCATACCAACCATGATGATGTCCAAAAAATTTCTCCAACTCATAGGACTATGATATCTCCTGTCATGTAACTCTTTAAACAAACTCATTTTTAACGAAGCTTGATAGTTTTTCTTATATGCAAACTCTACCAAATGGAGGGAGTCCTGCCATTTAGATTATCTAGCCATGGCATACATTCGAAACATATATTTAACTTCCTGGTAAACACGCTTGGTCTATCCATCACACTTCAATTTATATGAAGTACTAAAATTTAAATTACTACCAAACCCTTTAAAGAATCCCATCCAAAAATTATATGTGAACTTCATATCTCGTTATGAAATAATCACCTTAGGCACACTATGCAACCTAGAAAATTCTCATAAAAATATCAACTATGAGAGTTTCTTTATGCATTTATTTCACTGGTATAAAATTAGAAACATGGGTAAGCTTATTAACCACTACCATAATCACATCACGCCCCTTAGCTATCCTAGGAAATTCATTAATAAAATTCGTTGAGACTACATCCTTCTTCCACTTAGGAATTGATATAGGCTACAACATGCCTATTGGGTGCTTGTTCTCAACCTTAACCCTCTGAAATTCCAAGCATCCAACTATGTAATTTGTTACATCCTTCTCTAAACAAGACCAAAATTATTTCTTCTTTCATATTGTAACAGTCTTGTTATATCTTAGGTGTCTTACGTAAGGCACTCTATGCTCTCCTTAAAAATCAACTATTTCACCTCCTACACATTTGGCACATATATATGACCTTTGTAAAGAAGAATATTTTCTCCAAGCTCATAATTCAAATATTTTTTCTATGTTTCTTTCTCCTGTAAACTATTTTTTATTTCCAAATACCATTGATCCAAATTTACAACTTCTTAACTTTGGATATTATATATTCCTTACATATACTTAGTTCTAAATCATGCATCAAAAGAAATATTTGGTTAAGAGAATCCGCCACTTTTTTCTCATTTCCTTTAATATACTTATTTTTGAAATCATATTCAATTAAAAATTATAGCCACATGATCTATGGAGAATTCAAATTTGCTTTTCCAATCAAATGCGCAAACCATAATGATATGTCTACAATTCAAAAGTCTTGTACATAAGATAATTTATCAACATATTAAGAGCATGAATACTAGTTGCCAATTCCATGTCATGTGCAATATAATTTTTCTCATGGTCCTTCAACTTGCTGGACTCGTAACACACCACATGTCTATTTTTCATAAGTCGTACTCCCAAAACTTCTCAACATGCATCAATGCATACCAAAAAATCCTCATTTGGATATGCAATCTTCAATACCGGAGTGCTTGTTTATAGATCCTTCAAAATCTAAAAGGCTTCCTCACACACAAAGGCCCATCAAAATTTAATGCCTTTCCTCTGCAATGAAATGATGGGATGGGAAATGCAAGAAAATCCTTCAATGAATCTTTTATAATAACCAGCTAGGTCCATAAAATACATGACTTCCATAAAATTATCTGATGTTGGGCATTCCTTCATGGCTTTAATATTTTCTAAGTCTGCAACTATGAAATTTTCCAAAATAACATGGGTCAAATAATTAATCATCTTCTGAAAAAAGGAGCACATACTAATTTTAGCATACAACTAGTGTTGTCAGAGCACCTGTAGAACTAACCTCAGATGTTGTTTGTGCTCCTATTTTGATTTAGAATACACCAATATATCATCCATAAATACAATAAGGAACTTATCCAAATATTCTCAAAAGATTCCATTCAATAAACACATGGAAACACTTGGTGCATTAGTTAATCCAAAAGGTATCACCGCAAGCTCATAATGTCCATAAGGAGTTCGAAAATTTTTCTTACTAATATATTCTTTCCTAATTCACAGTTGGTGATATTTTGGCCTCATGTAAATCTTGGAAAACACATTAGCTCCTCGCATTTGATCGAATAGATTATCCATCCTCGAAAATGGATATTTATTCTTGATTTTCATTTTATTATGCTATAAAAAATACATACATAAGCACAATGTTCTATCCTTTTTATTAACAAACAAAACTATATCACCCTACTGTGATACGCTAGGTCGTATATATCCCTTCTTCAATAACTCCTCCAACTACATCTCTGGTTCTCTAAGCTCTCGATTCCTCATTCTATAAGGTGATCTGGAAGTCGAAGCAGCTCTAGGAACCAAATCAATGGAGAAATATCTATCCCTACTCAGATATAATCCAATGATTTCAGCAAATACATTAGCATATTCTTTCAATATTGGATAATCCTCTAGATTAACCTACTAATACCTATTGGGCTCCTTTAGATAAACTACTAGAATATGAAATCCTTTTCTAATATTCTTCTTTAATAGCAAATTTTACATTTTTCTAGTAAATATCAGCCTACAAATTCTATGGACCTTCCTCAGATGACCTTAATAATTAATATAGGTCAAGGATTTATTATAGCAATTCAAAATCACATGATGATTCTCTAGCCAATCCATATTGATCAAGTAATCATATAACCCCAAATAAATTATTCCATTTATGGCATTAAATGGAATAATTTAGAGCTATGGAGAATTGAACATTCCAACCACACAACCTCATTTTAATAATGATGAAAATATGTTGCAAATCGCTTCTAAATTTTGAATCTAGAAGATTTCTGAATAGATAATGGAGCATATCAAGCAAATCTAGATCTTCCAATGTTAAAATATTGTTAGGATATGGCATGACAATTGTATCACCACGCGTTGTATGGATTTTTTTAATTTAAGTTCATTCATATGAAGCACCGAGACTTGCATTCTAATATTATTATGTTTTCATCACCTCCGTAATATCCTAGAAAATATATAATTAAAACAAACTAAACATAACATGTAGCATGAGATAATGTTGACATGACAAGTTGCATGGTTTAGTAAGTGGTTTCTGTTGTCAACATGGGTGGAGTGAATTCATAAACTCAACACATTTATGTTTATCCCTTTAGTAATGTGATGTCATTTTTTCTCAATGTCCACCACAAAAACGATGGGAGATGGTAGCAATGGACACTTGGCATTGGTTTGAATTTTTTTCCAAATATGGAAGTAATTGCTTGTAGTTACTAATGCGCAGGTGCAGAATTAGGTGTCAATTTGTTGAACTGGTAATAAACTAAGTAAAAAACTTCGAAATTAAAATTGAATTGATACAAAGATAGAACATTTCATAGTTTAACATGCTTATTGGCCACATAACCACATTAGTAACCCATCATTGATAAAACCATGTTAAAAATATGTTTAACCATTAAAAAGATAATAAATCCATTATAATTAACCATAAGGTAGATGTTGGCTTGAGGGGGGGCTTGAGGGGGCCTGACCCAGGTTGAGCGTTAATTGGCCAAAAAAATCCCTACACTACTGGCCATTTTGGCATCAACCCATGGAGTGTGGACCGATGTCTAACCCAAAGCAATATGGGGGGATGCTGGAACCAAGTTTCCACACCCTGAGATGGTTGTGATGTCATTGATCTCTTCTATCCATGCCTTCGCGCAAGTGATATCGTTCTAGGGATTGTAAGACAAACCCTTTATTCCAACTTTCAATACCTTTGCGAAAGTATATGATCGACCTTCACACAGCCATAAACTAGGGCTCACATACTTTCGCACTATTATGGAAGCACCCCATGGAGATTCCTCAATTACCCTAAGTGATTTCCTTATTTTGCCAAATACTTAAAGTTATCACCGCGTAATCAGATATTCATAATTGCATTTAATTATTCAATGTAATTGTATTCATTTGCACATCATAGAAGCGTAATAAAGGGAATTCATACACAAAATATCCAAACCCATCAATAGAACGAATACACAACAATTGCAGAATACCTCCTTTTATTAATATCTTCCAAGTGTTAGAAACTCTGTTCACCCTACGCACATAGCTACAGGGGTCCACGCACTCAACTACAGACTTACACCCTAGGCCTCTGCACACTCAGCCACAGAGCCTCTACCTATACTACAACCTAAGACATATACTTCTTGCTCTAAAGCTATGACTCTCTTTCTTGTTCGATGCCTCTAACTACTTAGAGCTTAGCTCTTTTTGTACAATGTTTCTTACAGCTGACCTTACTTTACAAAACTAAGGGCAGACTACCCTTTGTGACACATAACACCTTCATGTCCACAACCACAAAATGTAGGGTCTTTACAATAATATTACAAAAAATTGACTTAAAATGGGCTTTTAGCCCCCAAAATTGCCCTTGGGAGATCCCTCTCCCAATAGGCCCCCAACACAAACATCGTTACTTGCCCTCGCATCACTCAGTAGGCATGGAGATCTTTGCATGAAGCCTATCTAGCTCGACCCTGACGACCACAACTTCGGTTGTGCACTAAGCTGTTGCCTACTTCGCATCTTCGACTATCTTCTCGATTAATGCCCCTGTGCTGTCAGCCCAAAGCTGTTGTTGTGTCACATGCAGAGTCACAAGCTTGCCTTAAATTTTTTTTGTGACTGCATAAGGTTCCTCTAGTTAGGGCTTTATTCGCACCTTTAGCACTGCTTCCTTGTGTAGTGTTGTGTCCACCTATTCCTTTATCTGCTTGGCTTCCTGCAAGTTGGCTAACCTCTATGTTAGCGTGACCATTCGCGTTGTTCCCTAAACTTCATCATAATGTTGTTGGAGTTCGCACGCTTCCGTCTCTAGCCTCTGGATGTTCGGGTCCTCTTGCAAGCCAGTCAGGACCTCAAACAATTGTTTGAACAATTGTGTGAAATCTACTACTACACTCTCCACTTCCGCAACTACTTCTATGATAGTGGCTACCCACTGTTCCTTTACCTCTGGTGGTGTTGAAGGCTGAGCCCTCGACTGGAGCTCTATAATCTGTAGGTTCAGAGCCAACTGAACCCATTCCATGTCTGTCTGATTGTCATGCACCCCTGTGGCCAATTTACGAATGCGGACCTCGACTGGCTCCTCCTCCGGAATGGCTAATTCTTGGACCATTCTGTAGGCCTCCTCCATGACCTCGATTATCTTCTTTCTTTGGTTTGTCACCTCAGCCTCAGAAACGATGGCAGGATTCCTCTGTAAGGCCATCTACTCATTATTTATTTTATGTTCACTGATCACTTGGATGGTGCAGTGCGCGCGGACCCTCAAATTTCCAATTAATCCATCTTGCAAGAGGTGGAGTGCTTCATGCGGGAGCACTGCCAGGTTCAATCCCACTACAGGTTTCAGGAGGAAAGACAAATGATTACAAGAAAATGGTGTCTCTCTAAGAGACCAATTTGTTTCATAAGGATGATCAGCAACAAAGAGGAAATGTGCTGATGTAAAATCAGATCAAAACACTTGAAAAGCTTTCAGATATTATTGTCTCCATCACATCCATCCATCCATCACATCCATCCATCCATCACGCCTATACCTCATAATAAACCATTCACCTCATTTCACTTCATACTTTTCCATTTACATTCACATCCACTTTCCATTTCTTTTTGTTCATTCATAACCCACAAATAAAAGCAAGAGGCTCATTCATATGCTTATTGCTCATTGCCATTTCTATTCTCCATTGCCATCTTTCATTTTCTACTTCCATTTCCTGTCATTTTCATTCTGCAAATAAGCCCTGCTTCAATGCAAATTATTGATTCCATAGTCCTTTGAGTCTAAATTTCTTTGTAAAAACACCTTGAGGCTTGCATGCCTTAATGGCAAGTACTCATGCTGATAAACAATAGGAATACATTAATGTCCCTTGTTCATCAGATCTTCTAGGTGACTCGACATCCACAAATTCATTCTCCACATTTCACTAGTTTCAATCCCACTTCTTCACCCTTGTGAGCATCACCCGATGCAATGAGTGCTAAGTGAACTATTCAAAAATCATGAGAAATTAGTCAGTTACGACTACCTCTCATGGAAATGGTCATACGTGAATGAATTACTTAACACAGTTGAATCCCAAAATGATATCTAAAATTCATTCGTACCTAGCAAGATGTGTTTGGGCATCTTGACTCTCATTGTCATCAATGGTGAGAGTTCTCGTGTTGACTAGTGGCATCCATTAATGGCCACTAAGCCAACATTTTCCTACTATGTTCGACATTAGAACATCTTTTCACATAGTAGGAATTGTGCCAATGAGTTGTGAAGACATGAAGACTATTATTTTCAGTAGCTTGGAGCAGATTCAACAAGTTTTAGTAGAAGCAATAAAAAGTCATCTTATCTCTCTATCCATGACTCCTCTTGTTCAGCCACTTGAAGAAGAATATGATCATAAATTTTTCAGCCACCACACATACAACTCATCCATTCCAAAGGGTAAGTGAAGGTACGTCATTTTCTAACTTTTGACCATAGAATTCCATAAAAAGCTAGAATGATAATTGTTGGAAAAACATTTCTCTTCCCCATTTCATAAAATTGCCAATACCATCAGTTGGGGGGGGGGAATACATTCATATTCATATCTTGCCATGTCCATATCATATTCAGGAGCCCACATACTTCCAACATATATTA
>APFE030973677.1:0-38868 GCA_000404065.3 Pinus taeda | reverse complement strand
CAACAGCTTGGAAAAATGGATTATTCTTTGCAACGCTAAAAGGAATATCACTACAAAGGAGAAATTTGGCCGACAACTTGTCAGCTTGTTCTTTCTCAGTTTTTTAAGTATTAAAGTGATAGATGGTTGTGAACCAGGTGTGGTTCGAGGAATACAAAAGGATGAGGAAACTATCGGGTTGGTTGTAGATATTGATGCTGAAGTAGAACCAGTGCCACTTCTTTCACCTAAGCCTAACACCCTCTTTGCTAGTTGCATCATCATTTCTGCTTTGGCCTCTCTATTCTACTCTAATTCTTCCAATGATCTCATGGTTCTTCGAATGATTTCCATATTTGTATTTGTGCAAGGCCCTACATCAAATCCAGGGATTTGTGCAAGGTGATACTTCAATCTATAACTCCCCCGACATATGATGGCCACACGACTTGCAACTCAAGTTCATTCTATCAAACCCTCCATCAGGTTCACCAAATTCCCATAGAGGGTCCAATTTCCTTGGCATGTTTGTAACTTGGTTGAACTCTTGACTCTTGAATTTTAAATTTGTAAGATGAAGTTTGAAGTTGAACTTTGAACTTTGAAGTTGAATGGTGAACCTATGGCAAAATAATGATTACAAGTTACAGTAAATAAAAAAAATTACATATATGCGTAACATGACAAAATACATGGAATTTTTTACAATTTAACAAACAAAAACCCCATCAAATCAATTCAAAAATATTTGATAAACAATGGGTTATTCAAACCCAACCAAAAACATAAAAAAAACTAAAACAAAACACACAAATTTGGTGTCCATATTGGTTTGCCGAAGAAAATTGATCCTCTCCTCCTCAACGCTCAATCCATCAGGGTTTTTGACTCATTTTTCTCCTCAAATCAACTCCCAATCAACAAGTTTTTTCTCCTAGGTCACTCCCAATCCACCCTTGCTCCCGACTGTTGAAATGAATAAAAAAAAAATCGTTTTTTGCTAATATAAAGTCATTGTCCACCGGCTCAACGATTTCTACTAATTGAATCGCGATTTTTTGGGTTGTTATCGGAAGTATTTCAAAAAATCGCAAAAAAAATCGACTTAATAATCGGGTGATTAAATCAGGAAACAAAAATCGCAAAAATCTGATTTAGTCGTGATTTTCGCATCACTAATATATATTCGCTTGTATATTATGGTTAAACACTAACTACATACCTATTATTTAAAATCCTATTATATTACTTTCATATTATTCGTTATATTTGACCATGAATATTTTAATTTTCTCCTTATGTAGTTTATTTTATATTTATAAAAATTTAATATTATCAAATATTTTACACTATTTGAATTTATTACTTTTCAAACATAAAATAAAATAAAATCAAATAAATAAAGGATATTTGTTAATAGAGATATTACACCATAAGAAAGTGATTTGATGAAGATATTGAAAGATATATATCACTTCAACCAATTTCTTAAAAAAAGTTGAATCCAATTTTTGGTGGTTAAATTTTAATAACGAATTTAATATTGAATAGATAATTGTAGTTTCCTAAATTAGTTAATTATTTTAATAATAGAAAATTAGGGTTAATTATTTATATATATATCTATATATATATATATATATTATTATTATATATATTTTATATATAGATTATATATATAATATATATATATATATATATATATATAGATATTAATTAAAGTGTATGTATTGAAAGTTTGATTATATTGTTTGTTTATTTATTATCCATACTTTTGTGTTAATAAAAAGTAAAAGATGTTGAACTTACATTTTGCATTCAATGAGAATTTCCGCTCATACTTTGAGTTAGAAGTGAAAATAACAAGATTAAAAGTAGTTTTATTATTTTATTATTTTTTACTCCAAAAATGGTAGAAATCATTCCCCCATGGTTGACATCGATCATATGGAATCCTATTGGTTCTTATAAATTTTATTTTAGTTGTACAATTTTCTTAGGAGGGCCATTTTAGACCTTAAAATTACACTAATGGCACCTGCATCAATATGAGGGAATTGTATTATGACTATGTATTTATTCTGTGAGAAAAAGAGAGGAGTCTGTGTCAGAGTGAAGAGGAAGTTATAACAAATGTGTTGTAGGCTGTATTCTTTTAGTTTGATGGATAATATAAAAGGAAGCACATGTTGTTTCTCTATAGATGTAGCCTACATTAGATGAAACAAAGCATATTTTTGGCTCTCTTATTTCATGCTTTTTTGTGTTTCCAATATTTTCTATTCATTACGTTGTTATTTAATTTCTAGCAAGTCGTTCTTTTTAATTGTTCACCTACTTTCCTCTGTAGCCTTCCATTATGAGAGACTCATGTTGGGTGTATAGTTGGGGCATTGGCCAGTGTGTTGTGTAGTATGCTAAACTTACAACAACGAGAGTTGTAGTAATGAAAATTCCAAGGCATTTGTGATTTGTAACAGTTTCATTGATCATAGAAAAATTTTAGCATTCCCTTATGTAAGCGACCATGTTAGTGTTGTAGCAACATAGAGGAGTTGTAGTAATGGAACAGAGGAGAGTCACAATACTTGCTTGTCTTGGTTTGAGGAGTTGCAACACTTGTGTGTCGACTGGAAGAGTTTGTTATGGGGTTGTAGTTGGTATTGTAGAACCACAGAGGAGTTGAAACCACTAACTTTTGCTCCTATTTGACAATGTTAATATGAAAGATGAAAATTTCACAACATGATGCAGAAGAATAAAGTAAAAGTGGCAAAAAGGAAAATTTTCTACCTACACCAGAAATAGGGTGATAATGGATGAAAAATGCATAAGGAATAATTGGGAAGTTGAATAATAACATCAAAAATGTTACAAGCATGTGTTTAAAATGTGCCGATTTGGATAGCTATCAATTATCAACATAAAGAAGGATCATGATTATACTAGATAGAGTCAGGTTGACATAACATTCTTCCTCCACACAAACCCCTTACTTGATGATATATTTTCCAGAAAGGTAGGGGACAAGGCACAATCTTACTTAAATTATATATTATAATTAATTTCTTTTGGCTAACCCTTAGTGATCATAAACTTTGGATTGATGTTCTCACACAACCTTGTGCACAAACTCTCAACTTTGAAAGGAACTTTTAGTTCTTTTAATCTACTCCAAATGTCATTCAAAATATTTTCTAAAGTCGACAAAACAAGATAAGGGATTGGTTTGATTATTGCAATACTTTTCCACAATGAACATAACATGGTGGTTAAAAATTGAATGATATAATATGGTGGTTCAAAATTGAATGCTATCACCTAAACTTAATTTATCCTTTAGCTCTATATAGTTTCTCTTGTATCTTAAAGGTTAAATAAGGCCCTCACATTGAGATAAAGGATTAGAGTTGGAATCAATGCTCAAAATAATATCTTGATTAGTTGTTGTTCTAGAATTAAAGTCTCCTAGCAAGAAGATATTGCCTTCAGTTCTTATATTTTAAATATCATGTTCGAAAACATTGTAAGGACATTTTTTGTCTAGATTGATTTTCTTATAAAATATATAATTAATAGATATAGAATGCCATATTTATATATAGATTTTCTTAGAATTAGTATCTAAAATCTACATCCACATGTACTAATTAAGATATTTTTTATAGTGAATTTTAAAGTAAGGAAAATACTTCTTTCTAATGTAACTAATTATGCTCTTAATCCCTCTATGGTAGAATTTCTTGTTCAATATCAACCACAATATAAAAATTTTGTTTTAAGGAACTTATATTATTCATGCTCCCAAGTATCAACTAGTTATATAATACCAAGTTTTCTTGAGATTCAACTTAACATAGGCATTTTTCTTCATGGAAGCCACAACAATTCCAAGAGACTATCGAAAGTGTCCAGAATTCCTATTTATTTTATTGTTTTGATCTCTATCCCTCATAATAGTTTTGCCATTCCTAGTTGTTTACTATTTCCATTCCTTCCTAAATTTCTATACCTATTGAACTTCCTTCTTTAATTCATCTTGAACTTCTACAATGAGATATTTCTTTATAAATATTCATAACTCTTTTAAACATGGAGTTTTATTGAGTATGTCATAATTATGGTCACTAGAGCTTACCTTAGCATAAATTAACTTGTCTTTATGTTCAAGTATTTTTCCCATGCTCTTTGCTGCTATAAGACAAGTTGTTTCAATTTCTAATTTTGTATTTCTTCCTTCACTAGTTCTAGAGTTTCCTCATGTTTATTTTCTTTTAAATGAAAAGTTGAAAGGTTCAAGACTCTTTTCTTTCACTCATGATTTAACTTTGCAATATTTCTCATTTATTATTTGATGCATATGGTATCTAATTTACCTTCCAAACTATTTAGGGCCAAATTTTTATTTAGCTTTAGGGAGAGAGAGAGAGAGAGAGAGAGAGAGAGAGAGAGAGAGAGAGAGGAAACTATACCTTCCTCAAAACCATCATACTAATCATAACATGCTCATGGAAATCAATGGAAACTATTGGGTACCAGTGTCTCACAATGTCCCTACTCATAAAGCACTCTACAAGCATATTTTTGCATGTTCCAATTTCTTTCACTGTTGCTGCTAATTCTTGTAGTCGACTTTGGCCATTCAACCAAGAATTTCCATGCTTCCTATACCAAGCACATATCTTCCATTAGATTAAAATAAATTCACATCATACCTCATCAGTAACTCGTCAATAAGGTACATTTGCAACCATGTTCGCTTCCTGTCACAAAAAGTCAAACTAGCATATTTGACCAAATCAACATGTATGAAAATATCACATCAGCTTAGCTCAAAACATAACCATCAAAATCATAAATCACATGTAACCATCATAAACCAAAATCATAAATCACATGTAATCATCATAGACCATAGTCCTAAATCATGTGCATAATAAAACGAAAATAAAATGTTCATACTTATCCTTTCATCAGTCCTTAGCTTCTACCTTTGTCCTTATTCTGTACACACTTTAGATTGGTCTCCACACCCAACAATCACCCAATGTCTTCTCCTCAACCATGTGCAGGTACACATAGTGTGCATCACACACATACAATCACACATTACAGACAGCACCATGCAATACATCCACCTACACTTGGCATACAACACATACACCTACACAACACAAATACGTATATAGAGTGCAACACAATGAATGCATATGTCACGATACCATGAATACAAAATGCACATACATAGTACCACATGCTTGCAACACAGCATGTACGACATGCACTCAATCCCACAGTACACCAGTACCGCATGTACAAAGCACCACTTGCACAACGTGTACACAATTCCTCATGTACATTGTACCATTGTAAAACATGTACACATTACCGCATGCACAATAGGTGCGTGATACCACATGTACACAATGCCACATGCATGACATGTACACAACACCACCTGCACACAGTGTCGCTTGCACAATGTGTACATAGCACCACATGCACACAACATCACTTGTACAATCATGCACACAACATGATATGTACATAGCCCCACATGTATGACATGCAGACAACACCCCCTGTACATAGCACTGCATATCCAACATGTACATAGCATCATCTGTACAGAACATTGCATATCCAACATGCGTAGAGCACCATATGCACACAACACTATCTATACCATTCTATACATAACATTGCATAAACAACATGTACACACACTATATATACATAACATCGCATGTGCACACATCATCGATGAAACGTGTACAACATATACAAGATATGCACAATAGTAGTACCACACATTCAAAACCGCATTGCCCTTACCAAGTAACCTTGCTTCCAGTGTCTTATCCATGCTTATCCTAGCATGTCGTAGACCACATTCCTTTCATTTTGCTGATGTAACCCTCAGTATAAATTATACATAACATGGATATAATATAATCACATAATATCAACTCATAACCATATGATACTGACCTTGTATATTTGTCATGACTACTCTTCTCAATTGATTACTCATAGCCAGGAACTTCTTCATGCCATTCACCTACATATGCAATCTTTCTACTACAAAAATGATTCTTGATCATCTGTCAGAAAACAATATGCATACATACATATATAGACATGTAAACATCAACATAAAACAATCACGATCATGTGAGAAAATGACATACATATACATATAAACATCAGCATAATCATGATCACAACATAATTGCTAGATATCAAGGTCAAGGTTATGAGAACTTCCTTTATTAATGCAACACATGTGAAACATTAAGAATAGTCATTCAAAACCATAGCCAATGCATCTGACGCCTCAGATCCATTTACTTTACCTTCATGGTTACCTTTCTCATGACTTTACCACCACCGTCCATTTACCATAATAGATCCAACCAGTCTAATCGACTATCATAGACTTACGTTTTGTTGTGCTTACTCATGCACAAAGGTTCATCCGAGTCTCACATTACTTTTTGGGTACCACACGACTCTCCCCAAGCTCCATTAATTTCCTCTTTTCCCAACCAATTCCTAAGACTCTCAAAACAATAAAGGAAATACCAAGAAGAAAACAAGAAGAAAACCATGGAAAACCAACAATAATACGAGACCACAAACAAAGTGGCATGATCATGCACTAGACATAACAAAATTGTAAATCAAGTGCAAGAAAATCACAAAAGAGCAAAAGAACAAGACTAACAACATACACCATGACTCAATCCCCATGGTTCCCAGTGATTCCAAAGGAAATCTCAACCTCAACCTTCTTCAAAATTTTATGGCAGTCTCTTTGCCATGCAATCCCCTACATCATACTGCCATAAACACATAACTATCAATGCATAAATAAACATAACAATACACTAGATACCTTATCTTGTTGTGAAAATCATGTTGCCTTGCAACTGAACACATCCATTCCATCTCTCAAGGGACTCCAATCCCCTTGAAAAATCCACCTGTAACTAGAGACTAGCTAATATACCTGTCAAATACATGTCCATGAATATAGCACATATCTGCATAATTTTAGACAAAACAAGGTTAAAAAGACTTCCTGTGTGCAAAGCACTCATTTGTTTGGAAATGGGGTTTCCAAACATAGCCCAAGGAATTATTGCCCAATTCCTTTCTTTTAGCTTTTTACCTTGTTGCATGACGAGGCTTAGTTTTTTTTTTTTTTTGTTAGTGTGGTTCATGAACACCCTGGTCAGTGAGTGGTTGCTACGTCCACAGAAAAATCTAGGCTAATCACCCCTCGACCTACTGCAAAGTACTAACCCCTAGGGCTTCGAGAAGAATCAACCTTGTGACCTCCTAATGGTGAGCCACGGTTTTTGACCAACTGAGCTAACCCTTGGGACTACGACAAGGCTTAGTTGTATAAACACATCAACTATTACCTTGTCATGCTAATACCAAGCATGTTTCTTGCAATTTCTCACACATGTCAACCACATGTTTCAAATATCAAGGCAATATTATCTATCAATTTGAAATAAACCTTTACCAAGACTAACAATCATGTCATAATCCATAGTCAACTCATAGTCATTATACATAACGCTACCACTATCACCTACTACACTCAAGTACATATCAGTTGTCTCAACACATATGTATAAGTATAACCATCCTAAAACAATATCATTTGAACACATACTCATATTATGCAATTCATCAAACATTCATGTACCAAATATATGACATAAGCAAACTCATACCTTAATGTATCTCAAGGGAGGCTATCTTGTCTGCACAATTAATCTAGTTGCATGATAAAACTTCTCCACACATCATCTTAAACATAAATAATACCATTTTATCCATAACAATAACTAACATGTTCACATCCTAACTCATAAACAATTATCATTAATGGATAACAATCAGATATGTACAATCAGTCTAGATTAGTACAACACCATATCACAAATTTGACAACTCATACCTGAATATTGCAACCATAACAATCTACATAAGCCAAGCCCAGTTAACACAGTACATATAACATCAATATCTTCAATTCAATGAACATAACCATCACTCATATGGCCAATCCAAATTACAACATCAAGATCTTAGTGAGATAACCCTATTCATCAAGTTAATAACATATAACAACAATAAGATATATATCATTCTCATCAACAACATATAACCTAATCATCAATTATCTAACATAAAACAATAATAACAATGCTTACAACCACATGTTACCATCATTCTTGACTATCTGACTCATGTGCATAGGATTATGCTAATCAACTATCATCTGTCATGTACGTAACCATAGTCAAAAGATAGGTACATAAACCTAATTTATATAACCTTAATGCATATAACAATCCTTAACCTACATACCTGCATGCCCAACATACAATAATTGTATGACGATCTACTCTTACCCCAAAGTCCAATGCTGCAACCTCATTATGATGATTTGCATCTCTTGCTCGATCTCAGCAAACATATTAGCATCATAACAACCAATAGCACCATGATGACCTAACTTGCATACAATGACCTCACCAAACATTTTTGACCTACTGTTCATGCATAACTATAACCAAGACCATACATGCATAACAACTTCATATAGACATATAACACATGAGTACAAAACCATTAACACTTTATCCTAGCTAGAGTCTAGTCATCAATGCATGACCATATCAACTATACAAACCATGACCTCATGCATGACAACAACCATTACTCCATTGTAAACATTTCCACATGCAACCATCAACATGCATAAGCAATGCATAATCAACTACACATACGCGTGAATGCATGTAGTTGAGCATAAGCGATCAATACTTGTAACCAACCTACAAGATTGATCCATGTAATCAACCATACAGGAATGCAAACTAACATACAAGGATGTAATCAAGTGACATACAACAACATGTAAATGACATATAACAATATGTAACCATTCATATACTCATGACGATGTATTCCACAAAATCGACATCAAGCTCCACATGACAACCTTACTACAACCATGATCTACATTATCTAATGCAACAAGCATATGGAATGCAAGTGTAAGAGACACACATGCAACTGACATGCATGCATGACCAATACACACCACCCATCTACTTCGAGGGGTGAACCATGCTCCGATACCACTCTATAACACTCTCCTCCCATATCCACCTAAGCAACCATGCCAACCGGGGAAAACATGAGACGAGAGGTTATTATGATAAAATTCGACCTCCTATCTGACCTTAAGGAAGTGGAATCAATAGAACATCACACATAATCATCCAACATCAGCAACGAAACCCTTAAGAGACATGTGAGCCATTCATACAGCCTGTTGTTGGGTCCCACTGTTGTTCTGGATCTCTTAGGCCATAATCTCTCTCATTCTATGGGCAAGGGAGTGACTAACAACCTAAAGTTGCTCCCGCAGGCTTGCCTGATGGTGACCAGAGACTAAAATTTCCAGTTATGTGTCAGCGACCCTAGGATTTAAGCCACTTTTTCAGGCCTAGAGCCCAGGCCACTGCCCATAATGGAGTGATAGCTTGAAATCAGTAAAAATACAGGGAAACAATGGCTCAAACACAATAAGTCGAATAAGACCTTTATCATACCCCTACTAGCCATGCCAGACATTTCATCAAACATATCATCAACATGTAACCTACATGTGTAAACAACATAATTAAGTGTAGGGATCTCATACTTATCTGAGAATCTCTATGAACCATTGTTCCCTCATGTCATTTGCTGTATTATCATCTATCAGGCCATAGATACACTATCCATTCATTTACAAGTAAAAACATGTTGAAAGCCATACATAGTTGTTGTCATAAAATATGCATATAACTAGCATAATAAGAACATAATTACCATAAAAATGTCAACCATCAAAATCCACATATACATGAATACATTTGAAGATGGAAATCAAGGGAATGAGTTTCTCATTAATGAATGCAATAAACTTGGAAACGTGAGATGGAACTACTAGGTTTCACCCGACCATAGAATGGTTGAGCCAAATCTCTCTTTAGCCATTCACCGTCGTGCCATATTCCAAGCATGGATGTGGGACTCAACCCAAAATAGCTAACCAAGGCATATTGTTGAGTCTAAAATGCAAATGCAAATTAGAGTTTCATTTACTATCAACCCGAGTAAGTAAACTTTGAGGATCATCCAATATATATGAACTTAGAGATAAACTAAGCTAGGTGAAGGAATGCCAAATATCCCTTATAGGAGATCTTTCATTGGCATCTCCAACACCTATGTAGTCATTTAACCAAAATGAAATCTAAAGACATTGTGACAAGTGAAAGAAATATTAAAGCTCCCTTACAGGAGATTCCTCATTAATATTTCTAATCATCTTAATCAAAAAGCTATTTAAGCTAATGAAATTAAACATTAAATAAAAAATCAGATTCATTGAAAGAAACATTAATACTTTCTTACGAAAGGTCATTCGTTAATATTTCAAACATATCAACCTAAGGAAATTTACAAACAAACATAAAATGAAAGCTTACCAAAACAGAAGTGTACTTGCTAGACAATGGGGGACCTTCCAAGGATTCACAAGCACATCAAAAGAGAAGTCTTATGTAGAGTATCAAAGAAGCTCCATTTTATTTATCTTCAATTGAAATTTGCAATTACAAGTTCTACATCCCAAGAGGTTCTAAAATCTCCATTACAATGATTCCAAATTCTAACTTCTCATTACAAACTTATAAGATCCTAAGGTACTAAATTCTAACTTCTCAATTCTAAATTCTAAATTCCAAAGTTACAAATGAAGGAGATAACACTCCTTTTTATACAAAAGTTATGATAAAAGCCTCATAAATTTGGATCAATTATTCCCTCTTCAAATCCACATATCTCTTAACCAATGGTGACACATAACCCTATCCTCCATGATCTTCTCCATGAGGTCCACGATCTTATCCATGAGGTCCATGATCTCCTCAAATTCTAATTTGAACATAGAGTGCTGCATAAGGGTGCCTTAGAAGCTTCCTTTGTACTTACACATGTGAACAAAATCATTCTATTTGTTAAGTATAAGTATATGGATATTATTTTCTAAAGTTTAACCACAAATTCTCTTGAAAATACTAAGTGCTAATAATGTTTTGGAAAACACAATGATAACCCATTTAATGATGAAAGTGAAGCTTATGTGATGACATGGTGGTGGAATAGAGATGACAAAATGTATGAATGGAGAGAAAGTGGATGTTGAATGGAGTGAAAGTGGATGTAGTTTAAGGATAATTCTTAGGCCCAACACATACCGAGGCTAAACCACCTCACCCTCATCAACAGAAACTAGGCTTTAATGTAATCCATATTGGATCACTAGGCCAACAAAATGAACACATCATAATATGCTTTAGCATGATCTCCACCTGATCACTATGTCAAACAAGCATGGATGCCACCAGATTTATCTACCTACACCATGATGAATTTTCCTGTCTCTTAGTCTCTTAGGCTTTACCGCAATCCAAACTCGGATCACTAGGCCCTAAACTGAGACCCGGTCTCCAATATTTAATGCATATCCCAAACCCAGGATTACTAGGCCCAACAGAGACCAAACAACCTCTTGCCTTTACCATATATCCTATCATTAACCGGAAAGGATTCCTAGGCCCACCGAGGCAACGCAATCCTAGCTTTACCACAACCCACAGTTTGGATCAAGGATCACTATGCCAGTGGCTTTACCGTGATCCACAGTCTGGTTCAGGGACCATAAGGCCATGTGATATATCATTCATAGATCCACCCCACTCAGCTTCAAATCCATCCGACAATCCAGCTCAACCAAAACATGAGAACCCCATCACACCATGGGTATCTGGAAATGGAAAGGCTAGGCTAAAAACACTATCACACTTGGAAAAACCCATGCCATGATAGAAAATAACCACATGCAATACCATGCATGCCAAATCTAGTAGGGAAACTACACATGCAAGTCGATACCTTCAATGAAGCCTACCGTAGTTACTTGATACTACCATTCCTTGCTTGAACTTTTATTCCTCTCACATTATTTTCCTTTCTTGGTCTAATGCCAAAATGCTCCAACAAAACTCTAAGTGTCCAAGAGTATGAGAGAGAGAGAGAGAGAATAATGAGAGAGTTCCAAAACTCAACTGAAAAAAGGTTACACTGACCAAGCTTGCCAACTAATCCTTAGAAGCCTTTTTATCAATAAAGCCTCTATTTTCTTCATTTTCCTCCTCACGTGCAACCTGTGACCTTTCACCTTCCTTTTCTCCTAATTTCCATTATTTCGATAAATAAATGTGCCAAAAATGCCATTTACCTTTCCAAAGCCTTAGCCATTGCCTTTTCTAATTACCTTAGCCATAAATAGCCAAATGAACACCCCCTAGGATGTCTTGCCCAACATTCATCTTGGAATATGTGTCCCATCAACTGTTGTATTTATATATTTTTACATGAGTTTTTTAACCAGGTGTGTTACATAAAAAATGAGGAAATTAAGAAATAAATCCAAGAGCTACTCTGAAAAGGGAACATCTGACCAAGTTCCTCACCCTATGGAAGACCAATTATGCTCACGTAGAAGAAATATGGAACCTAACGGCTCTACATTAATTATTAGGCCTTAAACAAGATCACAGTCAAGAACCGATACCTGATTCCCCATATTGATGACCTTCTTCACCAACTCAAGGGCCTAATTATTGAAGCAAGATTGATTTGAAGTTCGGCTACCACCAAGTCCCAATAGAACCAACTTATTTGTGGAAGACTACTTTCAAGTCCAAGTAGGATCTTTTTGAATGATTGGTCATGCCATTTGGTTTGATGAATGCCCCAACAACTTTCATGAGGTTGATGGATGATATATTGAGGCCTTTAACCAATTGTTTTGTGGTTTTATAGGTAGATGATATCCTCATCTTCAACAAGAGTTGGGTAAAACACTTGTGGCATATTCAACAGGTCTTTCACACGCAGTGGAAGCACAAGCTATGTGTTAACTTAAAAAATTGATCCTTCGACGTGGACAAGGGCCAATACCTAGGCTACATTATTGATGAGGAAGGTGTGCATGTGGATCCAACCAAGATGTAAGTGATTCCGGATTTCCCAATCCCAATGAATCTAATAGAGCTTCACAGTTGCTTAGGCCTTGCTAACTTCTACCAAATATTCGTGTCGGGATTCTTTTATATCAGTTAGACCTTAATTCAAGTGACCAAGAGTGGAGCAAAAGAAAAGGTTTCTTTGTTTGAGCCACAACAAAAGGAATTAGATGAACTAAAATACCACCTTTTGTTTACCCCAGTCCTCAACCTACCAGACATGAAAAAACCATTTAATATTAATATAAATTCCTTTGACTATGCTATGGGTGGAATTCTTAATCAACAGGGATATTCAATGGCCTATTATAGTGAAAAACTCTTTGATACTATTTGCAGATATCCTACTAGTAATGGAAACATTATATTTTAGGGAAGGAGGCAATCATACACATTAATCACAGGCCTTTACAATTTATGCGGACATAAGGGCAGTTTCAGTATGATCCCCATTAGAAATGGTCCACATACCTACAACATTTCCATTTTAACATAAAGTACAAGAAGGGTAGCACCAATCATGTCGCAGACTGGTTCAGTTAACCCCCGTTTGTGGAACGAGACCTTTGGGTGGCCACGTTTATACAAAAATGACTCATAATTCATTGCCACATATTAGATGCTAATGGTAGGCAAGCATGTTATGGGATTCTACCTCCACGATGCACTATTTTGCTACCTGGGACACTTTTTATGTTTCTTTAAGTGAGTGTGCCAAGATGATCGAGGAGGCACATTACATTTGAGTAGTAGGACAATTTTGTGTAGAGAATATCATAGTGGAAATGCTACATAAGTATTTTTATTGGTAAAAAATTTGATAAGATGTTGGAAAATTGATTAGGTCCTGCATCGTCTATGTCATTGCCAAACCATCCATTAAGAAGCAACACATGTACCCCCCTCTGCCTACTCCTAGCTAGCCTTGGGAATCCATATTGATGGATTATATGTCTCTCCTTCCTTCTAATAAGCATGGTAATAATTGTGTGTTTGTGGGAATTGATATGTTTTTTTAAGATGACCATTATAACTGTCTGCAAGAAAAGTATCATAATTGAATCCACTACCAAAATATTCTTCAAATGAGTGTGGGTACATGTTTGGATACTATATATAATCATATCAGTAGGGATAACAAGTTACTAAACGTATTTTGGTCGAGCCTTTGGTCATTGTTTGACAGCAAGCTCATCAACTGCCTTCCACTGTAGACTAATGGCCAAATAGAGGTCACTAATTAGATGATCGTGCACATTTTTTTCATGTATAACTCCAAGAATCCAAGAACATGGGGTGGGAGTCTCCCCTATTTCCAACATAACTATAAAAAATATTTCCATAGCTCAATTGGCCACAACTCCTTTCAAGTGGGCTCAAGATTTCAATCCTTGGGCCCCAATGATGTCATACTACTACCCCTCGCAACTACGCAAGAAGCATATACACATGTTTAATTTAGCGTTGACAAAACTAGTAAGTTTATTGAGTGAATTCATCACATTTGCTAACATTTCCATGATATCTTGTAAAAGGCTAATACTAAGTAGAAACAATGTCATGATTAGCATTGGCTTCCACATAAGTTTCAAGAGGGAGACTAGGTTTGGTTGCAATTGTAGAAGGAATTAATTGTAGGGACCCATCAATAGCTTTAGCCACTTCACTATGAACCTTACACCATCACCAATGCTATGGGTGACAATGCTTTTGAGCTAAGTATCCCCCCCTTACTTGGCCAACACCCAATATTCAATGTGGACCACGTTCAAATATACTTTCCACCATTGTTACACACATCAGATTCATAGAGTAGATGAAATCAACAAAGATCAACCTATATTGAATTGAACATGCCACATTAATGAGATCGTGAAAACACATATTAAGAGCACTTGCTAACAGAGGATCCAACTATATCGAGTTGTCAAAAAATACGAGCTCTCAACCAATGCAAGTGGCTCATTAAGAGCCAAATTTAGTAGAAGTTTCCCCAACTAATGGAGGCACTCAATGTAATAAGACCATTTCTTCCTAAGGGGGGAAGAATGATCTCAGTGGATATCGATGAACACCCACTTATTCCATTGACTCATAGAGAACTTTTCTATTTTGGTAGTTTTCTATAGTGTTTTAGGTCTCAAGATTTGGAGTCATTTTGAGGCCCTAAATGGTATTTTTTAGGTAAACAAACACTCGTTAGTCGTAGAATCTTGAGCATAATTGATAAATGTACTGCTTGGTTAGATACATTTCCAATGGGCTACCGATCATACCAAACAAAATATTGTATGCCATAGTAATGACCTCGAGAGGTTGACATTCCAACTTACCCCATCGTGGCCCATAAGTCTTTTGGCACTTCATCTCCTAGGGTTAGGTCTTTGGATGTTTAGAATTTCTTATTGCTTCTTTATGATAAAAATGCCTCTGAGCCACATTGTAAGACAATTCGACAAAGGAGAATGTCCATCACGTCTCTTCTAACAGATAAGTGACCACCATTCAAGCTAGTTTGTTTTCATTATGTCTTTATACAATTTTTGCATTTTCTATTTATTAATAGAAGTCAAGTTTCATTGTATCTCTGTGTTATGATTATAAATCTGCATATCATTCTGTTCCCTTCATAAATTCATATTCATATATATATATATATAGCGAGAGAGAGAGAGGGAGAGAGAGAGTAGTCTCTACCATAATTTATATCTAGAGTCATCCTATAATAGTCAAACAATCTAGCCTTCTAATAAAAGATATGCCATAAGTAGCCTCAAGCATTCACAATCAAAGTAACAAGGTATCAAATGATCTGGGTAGTGAAAGGTGTGAGATCCCTATGATGTTTCTTAAATCTTGTATAAGGTTTCTAGCTAGTGAAAGGTGTGAGATCCCTTCAATATTTCTTAAAACTTGTATAAAGGTTCTTAATGAGCTCCACATAATATCAATTCCAATACTTATGTTTCCTAGTTCTAGCCTTGGGTTTGTTCTATCATCATCCAATTATGCTTAGTTTATGTTACCTTCAAGTGAAAATCCATGTGATCTCAATATGTTGCATTTAAAGAAGATTTTTTTTTGTTGTTGTTGTATTTATAATATAAAAAAGTTATGAAATACAAAAACAAGGTTTAGAAACTAACCTATAACCAATGAAACATAATGTTAGCACTCCTAAAATTCCTAAGCTCTCTCCTCAAATTGCTCGATGAAAGGGGAAAATATGTTGCATGGTTTGTTGGATAACAATATAAGGTTAGGGGTTGAGTGAAAATTCTTAAGACTGTGTATGCCTTCCTAAAAACATTAACTTGACATAGAGTTGGTATATTGCATAGTGGTTTGAAGAATGCTAATGTTATAAGCTCAAAAGTGCATACATGTTTTAAAAATACATATGTGCTTCTAAGAATGTGAGTACATTCATGAGTATGCATTTTCTTGCACATCTTATTGTCGCTTTTTGTACTATTAACTTCATGCAAATGCTTAAAAATAACTTGTTCAAATCAACATGCTTAAAAAAGTAACATAAATTTAAAATGATGAAAATTTACAATATCATTACAATTACAAATATAACATCTCCCAATAAAAAAACCATGTAATTGAATAGAGCATAATATTACCTAAAACGTAAATCTAACCAGCATAACCATAATAATATTGCAATAATAAACCATCTCAATGTTTCTATAAGGTTTTATATTTTTTGTAAGTAGAAAAAATAAAAAAATAATTGTTAAATTTTTTGATATATAAAAAAAGTTTTTGACCCAAAAAAATATAAAAATCAATTAAATAACTAGAAAAGTATATATCAAACAATGAATTTTGCAAAGTAACAAGTGAAGACGTAAAAATCAAAGTAGAAAGGATAAATTCAAATGAAAAATGCTTTCCCAAAAATGCTTTCCCAATGAAAGAAACGTTTGGAGCAGGTCGATGTATAGTTTTACAAATAAACTATGACGTATTTAAAAAGTCTCCGCCGAAAGTAAGATGCTGTAATTCCGAGCCAACACTAATTCCGAGAGAAGAGAACACATCAGGGGAGGTAAAAACTCAAAAGACATGGATTGAAATAATAAGGTATCATTAAAAATAAATCTCCACGCTACTTTAACCCAGTCAAAATAGAATGATATAACTACTTTATTTTTTATGATATAACTACTTTATTTTTTATTTATATTTGGTTTTTGTTAATATCGTAATTTAAAATATATAATTATATTTTATAAATATGTTTATTTTGGAATAAGATTTTTATGATTAATTTAATTATTAATAATTATGAGTGATGATAGAATTTACTTTTCTATACAATATTGGAAAAAAAAAATAATTAATGATTTATTTAAATGGAAAATGTTATAATACTTTAAAAAATAAATTAAGCTTTGGACTTTATATTTTTTGTTAATAATTTTATTTAAAATATATATTACGTCTATTTTGGAATAAGATTTTATAATTTAATTTAATTATATAATTTAGGTGGATGGTAGAAATTTAACCTCTATAGAATATTCTAAAATATTTTTTGTTGATGATGATGATGATGATGATGGTTAACGTCCACTGGGACCAAACTTTGGTCTATTGGACCTAAAGAAACAAATTATTTAGTTTGATTTAAGATTTTATTCCTATGCTCAAAGAGCTTGGAGAGAAGCCTTCAGAGCTCACTATAATTTTGACATCGTAAAAGGCTAGGAAGGTCAGTATTGCGACAAAGATTATGAAACTAAGGGTAACATACCTTGGTAACCTCACATGAAAATGCAGGGAGCTAGAATTATTTTTACACAAATTACCCACAAGTAATTATCCAAATCATTATTCCACATTCGTCATTAACATTAAATAGAATGTTCATTAGTACATAAAGTAACTTTCAATAGAAGAGAGTAAGTTGCATAACCATTAACAACCACTGTTACCCGGATGCGGGTGCATTAACGCACTATTTATGATGGCTCTACATCATGGCGGCAGCTGGTACAGCAGGTAGCAGGACAGCACACCTAGCCATGCCCTCCCGCGGATGGAAATGGTTTATGTTAAGTCCCAGCAGATCATTTCTTATGCGGAATTGAATGCGCAGTGGGTTCGAGACATTTCACCTAATATTCCTTTAATCGCTACCTCGATTCTCTCTGTTAATATCTACCCCTGGCCTCCCCCCATGCGACTAACTCCGGTTTTGCATCCCTGCAATGCTACGAAGGTGGCGCTGAATGTCTGGTTCTTCAAGCATTACAGGGACCCTCACACCGGCATTTGCTTTGCTTCGTCCTGCTCTTCATCCCCTCCCAGCTGCTTTGTTACTTTGCCCATGGTGCGTCGTCGTGGTAGTTGTCGCCGAGGTGGCGGTCGTGGAGGCCGTGGGTGCTCTCAGCCTGCTCCTCCGCCTGTCATTCCTTTGGCTTTGGCTTCCCCTACATCAGAAACTAGCAGGCCACTCTTGCACAACTCTTTTCAAACTACTCATTTCACGTTTCACAGTCGCCTCAATCAACCTGTTCTCTCGGCCAACATTATGGTAATCTTCTCAGAGGAAGAAGCTCGACCCACTGTTGCTGTGAACACCTCTTCAACACAGTCTCAGGGAGGAAGCGCACAGCAGGGGGAGGATGTTGGCTTCGGGTTCAACTGTGGCGATTTGCAGGCTGGAGGAAATTCCAGCGACATCTCCAAGCTTTCAAATGGCAATCAACAGGATGTCCCGGCCTCTACTCACCCGGTGGGTGGTTCTGATAGCATTCGACAGTTGGCAGCTCCTCTAGACGACAATGACTCAGCTCTTAAGGATAATGTGGACGACACATGGATGGGCTATCCTTGCCCCATGGAGGAGGAAATTCTGGAACACGATGCTGCTATTTGAAGACTCCTCGGCTATGTCTACTTCCTTTCTCCTCTCTCTGCTCTTCAGTCTATTTTGTTATGCCTATATGGCTTCTGTCAACATCTTTCTGCATCAGACATGTAGTTCGGTTTAGTTTCAAGTTTTTGGCTCTGTAATTTTGCTCATGAATATCTGGGAAGTTCAGATAGTATGGTCATAGCTTATCATCTGTCCTTTTCTGAGGTCTATCACTTTGGCCTGTTCTCTCTATATAGCCCTGGGCTTTTGTATCTGGTTAATCCCAATCTTGGGATAGTTTGTTTGTCTTACTGGACAGTCTTGGACCTCCTCTGAGGTCTCGATCGCATTGTAACTGTATTTTTACTTTTATTAATAGAATTAGTCTTTACTTAGAAAAATAAAAACCATTAACAACCACTGTTGTAGTACTGTTCTGGTATATTAACATAAATTGTCTTATGAACTTGTTGATGCCTCAAAAATCGCTGCATCAACATCGAGGAAAACCACCCGGTCCGGGCCTTAAAGGTAGCTCCTTTTCTGTTTGGTGTGGTGGCTCCGACTGGATATAATGGGACTAGTTTCCCAATGATTTATGAATGGGATGGATAAATATCTAATTTACTTATATCTAATGGCAAATGATGAAATACTTATTCTAAAATGCAATACTAATCTATCCCAGGAAATTTCTGTTTTAGTGCAACTCTTTATGGTTCTCATTGAAAAATAAACATGTAGATGACTTTACTTTTAAACAAGAATATTCATTCATATGATAATTACTTTGTTTAAATAGTTGAACAAAGTAATAATTAAAACATTATTGCAGTAATTTTCTATATCATTGACGCATATATAGATGAAAGATAACAATTCTTGAACATTCAATAGTGATAAGTAAAAGAGATTGTTGTAAGAACTTTATGCATATATCAATAATAGCAAAAATGAATAAATGTTAGTTCACATAAAAGAATGAAACAAAACATAGATAATAGTACCATATGTGTTTGAATCCTCCCAACATGAATTTGCATTTGGATCTCGCTTTCTAACTTAGAAATACTTTTATAGGAAGCGGTAGTGCATATTAGACAAAAGTACTCTTCATTAAAAGCTCGGAATGCAAGTCTAGTTTCATAAAAAAACATCTATTGCAAGCACAATAGTGTAACTTCCAATCTAAGTCTTCATACAAAAATTTCAGGACCCTCTCTAAAAACATGAAAGGGTCTATAAATACTATCTAAACTAACTAACTATGAAACAAAAATGTTGTGAACTGGTGTAACCAAATCACAAATACAAGAAAATCTCCCCGAAATAGATATGCTTGCAGTGGGTAAGGATGGTTCAATGTTTCAGCTGACTATCTTTTGGCTTGAGTTGACATATGGCGAGCATTGACTGCAGCACTAGGGGATGACTCATATGCAAATGCAGCTGGGCAATGTAGGTGGCAGCAATAATTTTAGGAATCATGTAATCGATTGCATCGGACAAGCATTTGATTGTTGTCCTTTGACTGTATGGTTTCACAAGGAAGAACCAAAAGGTTTCCCATATCAATGTTTGGATGCCTGCAATTAATCTCTGCCTCTTTTCCAGCGCCTACTTCCATGTCTGCTCCAATGCTTTGACTGATGGTAATTTTCCTGGGGTACATTCTGAAATTAAATTTGACAAATAAAGAGAATTATTAATTAATTCCACTAAATTACCAGTTGTCGATCTACATCTCGATGTTGCCCTTTCTACCTTCATCAATTGAGTTTGCCACTCAAGGAACAAAATTTCCTTTTGTGATTCCAGAATTTGAGGCAGATTTGAGGCTTGCCCTTCCTTGGTTTCTTGCCGGGAAAGAGACTGTGTTAGTGTCTCAACTGCCTACTCCAACTTTTGCATGTCATCAACCGACTTATTAATAATGAATGAGGAAATCTCACAGAAGGGAGGAACAAGAGAAATATTATTACATAGCAAGTTCAATTGAGTAGATAATGCTTTGGTTATTTGGAGTGCCTCTGATTTGAATTCCTCTATCTCAGGAAATTCCTTGAACCTTTCTATTTGTAATGACAACTGAGCAATATGTTCATCTTTCGATTTTCTCAACTGTTCATTCATTATCTTTAGCTTGTTGAATGCTTGAGACAACTTTTTTTTCTTTTGAACTGCATGTTGGTCTATCCTCTATTTATCTTTAAGAAATTTCTCATTTAATTGCTCGTTTGATTGCTTTTGTGATGCTAACTGTTGTTCTAACTGCTCTATCCTCTATTGTTTTTCCTTTACCTTTATCTCTAGTGAGATGATTGCTTGACTCTTTTCTTTAAGAAAATCGGTGACTTCCGGTGCCTTATCCATAGTAGTTGTTGTATATGCCTCAGCATACTGAGTGAGCTTAGTAAGATCTTCAAAAGGGTTGACTTCCTCTCTCCATACCACATTAGTTATCTCCATCTGTGTAGGTAAAAGAGAAGATTGATCAAGTTTTCTCTTTTTTCTCTGTCTCTTTATTACAGCCATATCCTTAGGGCTGTAGAAGACATCTAAGGGTGGTATTTTTTCTACTCGCAGAACAATCTCATCGGAAGGGTTTTTTGGAGTTATTTCAAGATCTGTCTGAGTCATCGGGCTACTAGTTTCTTCAGATGGAATTGTATTAGTCATTGTCTTTTGTCCAGTCGTTGCTTCAGGAGTACTTAATCCCTGCAAGATCTCAGTATTGCTGATAATTGAGTCAAACTATTTCCATTCTTTGAGTAGTTTGGGATCAATATGAACGTCTGAATCAATAAGTTCACCACCCTTTTCTTGTTCTTGCTCCTGCTCTGGTTTTTTCTCTTTCTCAGGAATTTTTTCTACTACGGGAGCTTTATCAATAGCTTGTTGTTCGGTATCACTTGATTGGACTATCGGGGTTGTGGCTAATAGGTCTAGAGGCAAAGTTTGCAACCTCTGGTCTCTAAGCATATTAAACGTTTCCAGTCCTTCATCTTTATACCTCATCCTAGCCAATGTTTTAACTTGAAATAATGATTCAGCTGAGGAAAATATATCATCGAATTCATCAGCTTTATGATCAAACTTACCAAGTTTGGCTTGAGACATGACATTATAAGAAACCTGTTTTGGATCATATAGCCTGTTAGGATTGGTGGCCAGACTCAACATTAGTATCTTTTCTGTCTCCTTCTCTACATGCTTGTAGTCATGTCGAGTGAAAATGGCACACTGTAAAGGGAAGTTTGGCCAAATATGCTTCTTTGAATCCTTAAGGGTTCTAGATGTCCCTTCTACTGTTATTTGGTAGGCCAAGTCCCGAGCTAACAATTTATCAGGCACATACAAGAGAAGAACATGGGGTTTAGTAAGGCTACCAAAAAGCCTTCTGTAAGTAAATTTCTCCTCCCCGAACCAACTGCCTACTGCTGTTAAATCAACTTCTGCTTCGGAGAATATCCTTGGAGCAAGTTTATTAAAAATAGAATAATATACAGGGAGTAAAACCATTGCAAATTTTATACAAATGATTTTTGTAATTTTCCTTCCATAATTGTTGGTGGTAAATGTGGATTGGATTTGGGCCTTGAGGAGTCAATTTCCACGCAAGTATTGGATATTCCGAATTAAAGCAAATAGTATCCATAATATAAGAACTATAATAGAACAGGGGAATAATCCAAGAAGTTTTATGCACATGTGTTCTGTACTCTAAAATTGTTATAACTATTTTATCGAAAGAGATATTAGCCTAATCCATTACATAACAATTGATTTATGCTTCCATTAGGGGTACCATTTCTATGGTGAATCTGGCCGAATCATATATTCCCCATATCCTACACATCATAGCCCCGGCATAACAATAAGGGGAAGCCAAAGAGTCAACAGAGTACTTACCCAATGACTCGTGCTTCTGCTTTTTAGGAAAATGTCTCCATTACTTTATCATGGATGACTCTGAATCATTCTCCTTTGCGAACGCCTCCAAGAACGCCTTGTTGTATTGCTTCTCAGGTAGAGGTAAGTGGTACATTTTCATGAGATTCTAAGGCTGAAATGAGCCAAATATCCTCCCATCGACTGTGCAAAAGGTTTTGTCCAAGACTGGAATTTTCTCCACCACCCATCTCACTATGTCCATATATGGCAGGATTTTAGCTCGCGCTGCTATTCTGTGTAGCTAGGAACAAGCCAATTCTTTAAGAGTCCCTTTTGATTTGTTAGTAGAATCAGTTGGGGCTTCCTCTAATAATTCCTCAGGGTCCTTGGCTTCTATCAGATTGTAAATGCTCTCCTAGCTCATGTTTCCTAGACCAAGACACTTCGTATCTGAGATTAATCCTTTCTTGCTTGGTCTGGGATCTTTGATTGGATGAGTTGTTGCTGTAGGGGCTGTTGCTGCAGACTTCTTTGATTTCTTACCCATTTTCTCTGGTTTTCTGGTTTTAGAAGCATTCTACGCAAATAGTTGCAAATAGTGATAAAGAGAAAATGCTGCTGCAAGCCAATATGATAATGCATAGGATTATGTTGATGGGCATAAAATACAATATAGTTAAGGATTACCATGGATGAAATCCTTTGAAATATCCATCCTTAACTGCAATATTGAATAGCCATTTAAACTGTCAATCGTGGTAAATATCATCATAAATGTCCATCACGTCGCTCAAATGCCAAATGATTGTTTCAAGCATGCCTTAGATTTTAATGATCGACCGTCAACGATCAATCACTGATCGGTGATCGGGAGTGTCAAAGGGAAGGCGTCTAAGACTTGCTTTAAATATTTCTGATCACCGAAATGTGATACAATATAATGCATGCAAACTTCCTTTAGTATATTTTCTTTTCGAGATGTGCGCCTAATTAATAGATCACAGTCGGGAGCTGGCATGGGATTATCCTTGTATCATGTGACTCCTACCGAGTGCTGATCACCGATTTCAGATTAGCTTTATCGCATCGAAGGAATTGATTAGGCCTCTTAAAATGTTCCTTTATTATTGATATGGCTGAGTCACCGATTTTGGATTATGATTAGCGTTATCGCATCGGAGGAATTGAGGGGCTTTGCTCTATTGTTCGTCAGCATTTGTTTTCCCCAATTTACTGATTGTGATTTCCTTTTCGGATCAGAGCATTGGGCGAGGTTGTTGTTTGTGCGTTTCCTTTAATATTGCGATATGAAATCTCTGATTGCTTTATCGCAATATTGATAGATTTTTTAATATTATAAAAGAAGCATTTTATTTTTTTATTTAAATGGTTGTATAAAATGATTTAGTTACATCGGGGGTTTTAACAAGGATTTTTCTTATGATGAGGTACATACCATTTTATTCACACATCTAACTAAGTTTATTTCTTAAAGGGACCCATTTCATATTAAAATTTTTATACAAAATCTTAATATGAAATGGGGGGTTATTGTACAACACAAGAATTGGCGATTCACTGGAAGAAACAGTTATCTCTGAGAAAATAATATAGTACCTTGAATTCTTAATCTAAAAACCTTAATAGATAGAAAAAATCTAATATAAGTAGGTAATTATAAATTCTGAATGTAATGAAATCTATTTTTGCTATTTTCTTTCTCATCTCAAAATTAAATACATCCCTAAGTTTTAAGTAAACCTTACTTGGTTGATAATGATAAAACAAAAGACTTCTCTCGCCTTTCTTGTATAATGACTCCTTTGTCATAGGTAGAGCCACCGCTGCCAGTGAACGTCCATAGTCTGAGCAAGGTTACCTTTTAACCATTTAATCATTCATGGTCCCATCCATTTGAGAGTATAATTTAAAATAATGAATCAAAAAGATATGTTTCCACATTTTTTGTATTTCATTTTATTTTTTCTTTATTTTGTAAGATAAAAAGCCATTGTCCTAGTTTGGTGGTCAGCTGTTGACAATGCCATTCACTGGTTATAATTTAACTGAACAAGCTGGCTCATGATGAGACCCCTTGTCTTATAATTATAAGTCATTACCCTATTTTGGTATTCAGTCTTGGTAATGTCAGTTGAACTAGTCCCCTATGAACATGGTAAGAAGGCTTATAATAAGGCCTCTTATCTTTTATATCAAATATATTTCAGAATTACACTTTGAAAAATCATAAACTTTGATAGATGGGGTGAATAATTTTATCCTTAAGAGAACATGGATGACAATTTTGAGAGTTGAAGATGCTAGGTTTGAATCAGTTTTTGCTTTGTATTGATAACCGTTTTTAGGCTTCTAAAACTTTTAGAATGATTTACAATATTTTTAAGTTTTGAGAAGATTTTACAAAAATGAAAATGATTTTCAGAATTCAATCATACCTAATTCCTAGAATCTTCCTTTTTCTTTAGGGCTTTTCATCTATCAAAAGTAAATATTAAGACTATTTTCTTTTGAGTGACCTTTTCAATATAGTAAAAACCAATAGCAGGCTATGTACACGTTTTATTTCTTATGACAAGAATAACTACAGAAATATAACTGGAAATTGAATATTTACAAAGTGAGAAGGGGTTACCTCCTCAACTGAAGAGTTTCTTGAAAATAAGGCCATTAACAGGAAGAGAATCTCTCTTTCTTGATAGATCTTGTAATATGAATGCAGATTGCCCTATATTCTCACTGATTTGGAATGGTCCAAGCCACATTTTCTGAAACTTAGTGTGCTTTCCTTTATCTTCATGGGCTATGTCCCACTTCAAAACTAGATCACCAACTTGTAAATGTCTTGAGCTCGTTGAAGTTGTATCAAAAGAAGATTTGATAATTTGTTGATGCTTTGCATGTGTAATTCGGGCTTTCTCCCTTTCTTCCTCTAGTTTTAGAATCTGATCATGTCTTAATTAAATAGAAGATAAGGGATTTTCTTCAATAAACTGCACTAAAGCTAGTGAAGGAAGTATTAAATTTGATGGTATCATCCATACACTAGATTAAATGGAGAAGTGCCTATTCAGGCCTTCTGTGTTATGCGGTCTTCCCATAATGCAAATATCAAATACTTATGCCAGTTTTTATGATTATGTTCAATATTTCTCTTAATGATTTTGATAAGATTCTTATTGGTAGATTCTGCTAAACCATCACCCTAAGGGTAGTAGTTTGTAGAACATTTCAATTTGAATCCTCTCTTGATAGCAAATTCAAATATAGAATTACTAGAGAAATAAGATGTATTATAAAAAATAACAGCGTTTGAGATACCAAACCTGGTAATGATGAACTGATCTATGAATTCAATGATTGCCTCAAAGTTTGATGTCTTCAAAGGGATTGATTCCATCCACTTAGTAAAATAATTGGTGGTTGTAAGGATATACCTATGTTGCTTGGATGAATGTGGAGTAATTTCTCCATTGATATCTAATCCCCATTGTTCAAAGGGTTGTTCAATGTTGACTGGTTGCAAGGGAAAAGTTGACTTGTTTTGTCTTCCACTAGTAGTTTGACATGTCTGACATCTCCTTACATATTCATGAGTATCTCTGAATAAAGTGGGCCAATAATAACCAACATGAATGATTTTGTGGGTTGTTGTATCAGCTCCAAAATGTCCTCCTGCCGGACCATCATGTAGTTCCTGCAAGATCTTTTGTGCTTCAAGTTTTTCTAAGTATCTTAACAAAATTGAATCATAATTCCATCTAAACAACATGTCATCAACAATCATGAAATTCTTTGCCTTTAGTCTTATGGAAAGCTTGCTTTTATAGGAAATATTAGAAGTAGCATACCCATTTTTTAAGTAGAATATCAAATCTGCATACTGGGATTCAGGATTGTTTTTACTTATCCCATTGATTTCTTCAATACTATTTGTACCTTCGTGTTCTTGAATATTAGAAGCTCCTACTAACAACCTGAAAAAACCTTGGCCTTTGACAATCTTTGTTGGTTTTATGTCCAAATCATATTCTTGTAATGTTGTGACCCAATTTGCCTTTTTTTCTCCCAATTCCTTTTGAATTAGTAACTGTCTTACTGCTAAAAAAGGGACTATAACTTTTGTATGAGCCTTTAAGAGAAAGGGTCTGAAATGTTTAATGGATTTATATACAACAAAGGCTTGTTTTTCAACTTCAGAGTAATTGGGTTCAGAACCTTGAAGGTTTGAACTATAAAATTAAATTGGTGCTTCCAAGTTTTGATTATTGATTTGTGTCAGCACTACTGCATAAGATGAATCAAATGCAAGAGTATATAGGATGAAATGATTTGAAAAATCAGGAGTGTTTAATGCAGGAGAATTTATGATTGCTTTCTTGACCAAATCAAAAGCTTTTTTTTCTATGTGTCCCCATTTAAACACTGAATTCTTCTTAATCATGGTTTGTAATGGTAAAACAATCTGCCAAAATTCTGGGACAAATATTTTTACAAAATTAATTTGGCGTAAAAATGATTGCATTGTCTTTTTATTATGTGGTAATGGAATATCAGAAATATCTTTGATTCTATCTGGATCAATATAAATACCATCATTTGAAATGATAAAACCCAAGAGCTCACCTTGGTTAAGAGAAAAAAAGGGCCTCTTTGGATTGAGTGAAATTCCATACCTTTTGTAGCACTCAAAGATTAGTTTCAAATCATGTAAGTGACTTGATCTTTTCTTAGATAAAACAGTAATGTCATCCAAATAGACAACTACTGATTTATTGATTAGGCCTTTGAATGCGATGCCCATTTCTCTTTGAAATGTAGCTCCAACATTGATCAATCCGAAAGGCATTTTTTGATAGGCATAAGTTCCCCATTTGGTTCTGAAGGTAGTCTTAAGTCTGTCATCGAGGTGGACAAAAATTTGGTTATACCATGAAAAACCGTATATGAAGGACATTAGTTCGGAACCAGCCACCGAATGGAGATTTTGCTCCATGGTAGGTAAACGAAAGTTATCCTTTTGACTTGCTTTATTAAGATTTCTGAAATCAATACAAATTCTAATGTCACCATTCTTCTTCCTTACTAGCACCATGTTGGACACCCAATTTTAATGTCTAACAGGAAAAATTATCTTAGCTTTCAAGAGTTTGTTTAGTGCAGCTTTTATTTGACTCTCTCAGTTAGGATGAATCTTCCTTCACTTCTATTGTATTGGTTTTTCTTCAGATATCATCGGAATTGTATGTTGTATGATAGATGTATCATACGTTTTCAAATCATCATATTTCCAAGCGAAGACATTTTTATATTTGTGCAATAATATGATAAATGCAATTCTTTCTTCTAGTGTAAGTCCTAATCCCAAATTGATGTTTTGTGGATTCTCCTCAGTACCAAGGTTTATTAATTCAAATCTCAAAGTACAACTTTGAAGGTTTGAATTAGTAACCTGTTTAAACCTATCTTTAATGTCATAAAGATCCTCAAGTTTGACCACTGGTTTAGGTATTGAGTTTTCTTCAAGTTTTTCCTTCATTTGAAGATCATGCTCACTTTCATCAATAATTCGATCATCATAGGACTTATCAGAAGTTAAGAAATTTAAAATGTCATCATCATGATTGAATACTCACCAATTAGTGACATTGGTAGGAATAGATGGCTTGGAAACTAATTTTACTAAAAACCTATTGGGACTGTAATCTTTAGTTGGCATGAGCTTAGAAGCAATGTTAGGTAGCAAATCTGCTACTGCATTCTGAGATCTCGAGATGGGAGAGATATTAAATTCTAGAAAATGAGACACAAGGTCTCGCACTAAGGATTGATAATGTTTAAGGTGACTAGAAAGGCAATGTATAGTATTTCTGACTTGTTTTATTACAATTACAGAGTCACCGAACACTTTCAAATATTGAACTTTAAGACCAATAGGTTTATAAAGTTCTTGAATCAAGGCTTCATATTCAGCAATATTGTTTATGCACTCAAGTTATAATCTGTATGATAACATGGTCTTTTCTCCCTCAGGACTAACTAAAATACATCCTGCTCCTACACCTTCATTTGATTTAGACCCATCAAAGTATAATGACCGAAACAAATATTTATCTATAATTGTATTTATAGTTTCCTCAGCAATTTTAACACACCTTGATGTCTCTGTTTGGGAAAAATTTTCAATTTCAGATGTGAAACTATTAACTGAGAAAGGTGATGATTGAGCAGTAAAACTTCCAAAGAATGATTTAGATGAATAGTTACCCAAAATGTTTTTGTTGAATGCCATTGGCTGGTTTCTTGCTCAAACTCAGTCACAGTATGTGTCATATGTTTCTCCCGATCAATCTTGATCTGATTTGGCTTTGCTTTATAGGGAAGCCACAGGTGCGACCAATCGGTGGAAATGTAACCATGAAATTCCTCAGACTAGTCTCTACTTAAAATCAAACCATAAAACTTAGGAATATCAGCGATTAAGATATCAATTCTCTGAACAACTCTTGGGTCAGCTGATAACCTAATGGTAACTAAATTAATTTCTCCTAATACTTGGACCTTACTTCTATCCAACTGGACAATATGAATTGTAGAGTTTTGGGGTTCAATATTTAGTTTAGAACAAACTAAGTGTGGCATTATATATAATGAAGCCCGTTAGCCTATCAAGCAATTGTGCAGATTTCTATTATAAATTTCGTAGGTCAAGAGAAAAGGAGGAGTATGAGAATTTGATCTATCTCTGATTAAAACAACATCAGTAGCTTCTACCCTACCAGGAGGTGGTTTACCTGTTTCATTAGCAGCTTTGGATAGTACAGCATTTGGAAGAGGGAAAGAAGGTACTACATTCAACTCCTTAAGCAACAATTTTTGTTGATGTTTGAGTTTACTAAGCTCAAACATTGTGATATTTTCCTTTGTTTTCTTCATATCTTCAATAATGTTGTAATCCATAGAATCTATAACTACTAAGGTTTTAGATGTTGAAGGTGGATTTGAGGCTAATGACTGATTTTGAGAAGGTACTGTTGTAGACTTCTTTGTGGAAAATTTTTCTTTAGTAGTGGTACCTACATTCCTTTTCTTCTGAGTTATTTGAACAGGTTCAGGAGTACCTTTACTCCTGGTAGTTACAGGGAAAGCTTCTTGTTCGTTTTCTTTATCAGAATTAGGCAAAATAAAGTCCCACATCCCATGACATTCAACAGTTACCTCTTCTTCAGTTTCTTCAGATGATAAGACTATCTTTTCTTCTTCTTCTTCTTCGGGATCTAAGTCTGCATTGGATATAGCATTTGGAGGCTTTGATTCAGGCTTCTTAAAGTTTCTAAATGGCCTTTTTGTTGAAGTCTCAGCTACTTGCTTCTTGATTTCTATCATTTCATTTGACATAGTTTTGAGAACTTTTTGGAGACCTCCCATATTGTAGGGATCTTTAGCCACTTTCTTTTTTGAATCATCTTTGAAGGAGACCATTTTTTATTTTCTATCTTCAAGAGTAGCTTTCCTTTCGAAGGCAATGATGTGTTTCTCTATAGCCAGTGCTTCTTTCATATTTTATGCAAGAGTTGGTTTTGCAGCTCTATCTACAAAGAGAGCTATATATGAGGGTAGAGATGTTAAATACCATTTGCTTCTAACTTGCTCACTAGGTTTAGAGGTGGTCCAAATCTTATTCAAGAGTTTATTAAACCGTGAATTGAACTCTTTTATAGGTTCTTTAGACTCTATCCTAGTATTTGAAATATTATTAATTAAAGTTGCTAGAGATCTATCATCACAATATTTAGTCAAGAGTTGTTCTTGGAAAATGTTCCAACTAGTAATGGATCCCGATGGCAGGGAAAAGTTCCAAGACCCGGCTGATCCTTATAAGGTATAAGGGAAAAGCCTAACAACCACATCTTCCTTTGTAATTCCTTTTAAATTGATTGACAACATAAAGTTGTTAATATGCTCATCTGCCTGTATGCCAGCATCTGGATTAAATTTAGGCAACCATTTTTCAGGATGAGCTCGCAATGGGTGTAATGGTGCAGGCATAGTGACCGCACCAGGATTATTCCATGGATTTTGTGCCAGTGTTGAACTACTACTAGATGACAGTGCCGATGAAGTTCCAGATGATTGGGAAGGAGTAGATATTGTAGTTTGACGAAGTTGAGAAATATATGTTGAACTTCCAGTTCCCTGTTGAAAAACAATCTGGAGTGGAGGAGTGGATGGTTGACTTCGCACTGGAGAAGATGAAATGGATGATGATGATGAGCAAGTTTCACTATCAAATCCTTCAGTTTTTTTCCTTACCCATTTCCTTTTACGCAAAGGTAACTCAGTAGGTTCAATACCAAGCTTTTCACTCTGAAGTATAGTGAAAGGGTGAGAAGGAATGAATTGCGAAGTTACACTACCTTAAGATACCTCAGATTTTTGTGGAGATATTGAGAATCCTTGAAGTTTATGGATAAGAGATTGTACTTCAAGAGAGTTTGGAGTTAATTTTTCTGAGATATTTTGGGGTTGAGCATTGGTCATTAACTCTTCTACTTCTTGCTTGGAAACTGGGGTTCCAGTCTGCAAGGGAGAAGTCGGAGGTGAGGTGGAGGGAGATTTACTCTCAGAATGGGTTGTAGATTTGGGTTCACTCATCATTCACATTTCAAGCCCTCCTTCTAGCAGCAAAAATGTTGATGCCTCAAAAATCGTTACATCAACATCGGGGAAAACCACTCGGTCTGGACCTTAAAGGCAACTCCTTTTCCGTTTGGTGTGGTGGCTCCGACTGGATATAATGGGACTAGTTTCCCAATGATTTCTGAATGGGATGGATAAATATCTAATTTACTTATATCTAATGGCAAATGATGAAATACTTATTCTAAAATGCAATACTAATCTATCCCAGGAAATTTCTATTTTAGTGCAACTCTTAATGGTTCTCATTGAAAAATAAGCATGTAGATGACTTTACTTTTAAACAAGAATATTCACTCATATGATAATTACTTTGTTCAAATAGTTGAACAAAGTAATAATTAAAACATTATTGCACTAATTTTATATATTGTTGATGCATATATAGATGAAAGATAACAATTCTTGAACATTCAATAGTGAATTCTGTGAGAACTTTATGCATACATCAACAATAGAAAGATGAATGAATGCTAGTTCACATAAAAGAATGAAGCAGAACATAGATAATAGTACCGTATGTTTTCGAATCCTCCCAACATGAATTTGCATTTGGATCCCGCTCTCTAACTTAGAAATACTCTTATTGGAAGCAGTAGTGCATATCAGACAAAATTAATCTTCATTAAAAGCTCAGAATGCAGGTCCAGTTTCATAAAAAAAATATGTATTGGAAGCACAATAGTGCAACTTCCAATTTAAGTCTTCATACAAAAATTTCAGGACCCTTTCTAAAAACATGAAAGGGTCTATAAATACTATCTAAACTAACTAACTATGAAATAAAAATGATGTTAGTTGGTGTAACCGAATCACAAACACATGAAAATCTCCCCGAAATAGATATGCTTGCAGTCAGTAAGGATGCCTCATTGTTTCCGCTGACTATCTTTCGGCTTGAGTTGACATATGGCGAGAATTGGCTGCAGCTCTAGAGGATGACTCATACGCGAATGTAGTTGGGCAGTATAGGTGGCATCAGTAATTTAAGGAATCATGTAACCAATTGCATCAGTCAGACATTTGATTGTTGTCCTTTAACTGTATGGTTTCACAAGGAAGAACCAAAAGGTTTCCCATGTCAATGTTTGGATGCCCGCGATTAATCTCTGCCTCTTTTCCAGCACTTGCTTCCATGTCTGCTCCAATGCTTTGGCTGATGGTAATTTTCTTGGGGTACATTCTGAAATTAAATTTCACAAATAAAGAGTATTATTAATTAATTCCATTAAATTACCAGTTTCTGATCTACATCTCGATGTTTCCCTTTCTGCCTTCATCAATTGAGTTTGCAACTCAAGGAACATAATTTGCTTGTGTGATTCCAGAATTTGAGGTAGATTTGCAGATTTCCCTTCCTTGGTTTCTTGCCAGGAAAGAAACTGTGTTAGTGTCTCATCTGCTTGCTCCAACTTTTTCCTGTTGTCAACCGACTTATCAATCATGGACGAGGAAATCTAACAGAAGGGAGGAACAAGAGAAATATTATTACATAGCAAGTTCAATTGAGTAGATAATGCTTTGGTTATTTGGAGAGCCTTTGATTTGAATTCCTCCATCTTAGGAAATTCCTTGAACCTTTCTATTTGTAATGACAGTTGAGCAATTTGTTCATCTTTCGATTTGCTCAATTGTTCATTCATTGTCTTTAGCTTGTTCAATGCTTGAGACAACACTTTTTGCTTTTGAACTGCATGTTGCTCTATCGTCTATTTCTCTTTAAGCAATTGCTCACTTAGTTGCTCGTTTGATTGCTTTTGTGCTGCTAACTGTTGTTGTAAGTGCTCTATCCTCTGTTGTTTTTCGTGTACCTGTATCTCTAGTGATATGATCGATTGATCCTTTACTTTAAGAAAATTTTTGACTTCCAATGCCTTATCCATAGCAGCTGATGTATATGCCCCAACATACTGAGAGAGCTTAGTAAGATCTTCGGAAAGCATGACTTCCTCTCTCCATACCACATTAGTTATCTCCATCTATGTAGGTAAAAGAGAAGATTGACCAAATTTTCTCTTTTCCTCTGTCTCTTTATTACAGCCCTATACTTAAGGCTATAGAAGACATCTAAGGGTGGTATTTCTTCTACTCGCAGAACAATCTCAATGGAAGGGTTTTTTGGAATTATTTGAACATCTATCTGAGTCATGGGTGGGCCACTAGTTCCTTTAGATGGAACTGTATTAGTCGCTGTATTCTATCCAATTGTTGCTTCAGGAGTAATAAATCCCTACAAGCTCTCAGTATTGCTGATAATTGAGTCAAACTGTTGCCATTCTTTTAGTAGTTTGGGATCAATATGAATGTTCGAATCAACAAGTTCACCGCCCTTTTCTTGTTCTTGCTCCTTCTCTGGTGTTTTTTCTTTCTCAAGAATTTGTTCTACTACAGGAGCTTTATCAATAGCTTGCTGTTCAGTTTCGCTTGATTGGACTATCGGGGTTGTGGCTAATAGGTCTAGAGGCAGAGTTTGCAGCCTCTGGTCTCTAAGCATATTAAAAGTTTCTAGTCCTTCATCTTGATACCTCATCATGGCCAATGTTTCAACTTGAAATATTGATTCAGCTGAGGAAAATAAATCATCGAATTCATCGTCTTTATGATCAAATTTAGCAATTTTGGCTTGAGACATGACATTATAAGAAACCTGTCTTGGATCATATGGCCTGCTAGGAATTGTGGCCAGATTCAGCGTTAGTATCTTTTTTGTCTCCTTCTCTGCATGCTTGTAGTCATGCAGAGTGAAAATGCCACACCGTAAAGGGAAGTTTGTCCAAATATGCTTCTTTGAATCCTTAAGGGTTCTAGATGTCCCTTCTACTATTATTTGGTAGGCCAACTCCCGAGCTAACAATTTATCAGGCACCTACAAGGGAAGAACATGGCGTTTAGTAAGGCTACCAAAAAGCCTTATGTAAGTAAATTTCTCCTCCCCGAATCAACTGCCTACTACTGTTAAATCAACTTATGCTTCCGGGGATATCCTTGGAGCAGGTTTATTAAAAATAGAACAATATATAGGGAGAATAAAGCCATTGCAAATTTTATACAAATGATTTTTGTAATTCACCTTCCATAACTGTTGGTGGTAAATGTGGATTGGATTCAGGTCTTGAGGAGTCCATTTCCACCCAAGTATTGGATATTCCAAATTAAAACAAATAGTATCCATAATATAAGCATTGTAATAGAACGGGGAATAATTCAGGAAGTTTTATGCACATTTGTTCTGTACTCGAAAATTGTTGTAGCTAGTTTATCGGAGAAGATATTAGCCAAATCCGTTACATAACCGTTGATTGCAGCTTCCATTAGGGGTACCATTTCTATGGTGAATTTGGCCAAATCATTTATTCCCCACATCCAACACATCATAGCCCTGACATAACAATAAGGGGAAGCCAAAGAGTCAACAGAGTACTTACCTGATGACTCGTGCTTGTGCTTTTTGGGAAAATGTCTCCATTGCTTTATCAAGGCTGACTCTGAATCATTATCCTTTGCGAACACCTCCAAGAATGCCTTGTTTTATCGCTTCTCAGGTCAAGGTAAGTGGTACATTTTCATGAGATCCTCAGGCTGAAATGAGCCAAATATCCTCCCATCAACTATGCAAAAGGTTTTGTCCGAGACTGGAATTTTCTCCACCACCCATCTCACTATGTCCGTATGTGGCAGGATTTTATCTCGAGCTGCTATTCTGTGTAGATAAGAACAAGCTAATTCTTTAAGAGTCCCTTCCGATTTGTTAGTAGAGTCGGTTGTGGCTTCCTCTGATAATTCCTCAGGGTCCTCGGCGTCTATCAGATTGTAAATGCTCTCCGAGCATGTTTCCTATACCAGGGCATGTCGTATCAGAGATTAATCCTTTCTTGCTTGATCCAGGATCTTTGACTGGATGAGCTACTGCTATAGGGGCTGCTGCTGTGGACTTCTATGGTTTCTTACCCAGAGAAAATGCGGCTGCAAGCCAATATGATAATGCATAGAATTACGTTGATTAGCATAAAATACAATGTAGTTAAGGATTACCATGGATGAAATCCTTTGAAAGATTCATCCTTAACTGCAATATTGAATAGATGTTTAAACTGTTGATCGTGGTAAATATCATCATAAATGTCCATCACGTCGCCCATATGCCAAATGATTGTTTCAAGCATGCCTTAGATTTTAATGATCGACGATTAGCAATCAATCACTGATCGACAATTGGGAGTGTCAAAGGGAAGGCGTTTAAGAACTGCTTTAAATATTTCCAATCACCGAAAGGTGATATAATATAATGCATGCAAACTTCCTTTAATATATTTGTTTTTCGAGATGTGTGCCTAATTAATAGATCGCAGTCGGGAGTTGGCATGGGCTTTATCCCTTTATCATGTGACTCCTGCCGAGTGTGGATTGCTGATTGCCGATTAGCTTTATCGCATCCGAGGAATTGATTAGGCCTTTTCAAATGTTCCTTTATTATTGATATGGTTGAGTCATCGATTGCCGATGGCAATTAGCGTTATCGCATCAGAGGAATTGAGGGGCTTTGCTCTATTGTGTGCCGGCATTTGTTTTCCCCGATTTACTGATTGTGATTGCCTTTTCGGATCGGAGCATTGGGTGAGGTTGTTGTTTGTGTGTTTCCTTTAATATTGCGATATGCAATCTTCGATTGCTTTATCGCAATATTGAATAATTTTTTAATATTATAAATGAAACATTTTATTTTTTATTTAAAAAGTTGTACAAAATGATTTAGTTGCATCGGGGGTTTTAACAAGGATTTTTCTTATGATGAGGTACATACCATTTTATTCACACATCTAACTAAGTTTATTTTTTAAAGGGACCCATTTCATATTAAAAGTTTTATAAAAATCTTAATATGAAATGGGGGGTTGATGTACAACACAACAAAACCTTGCATCCATTTCACGATTCCCTTAACCAAATTAATTTATCACATACTTGACATTATGATTATCACATCATATAAGAAATCAACATCATCGAACTGACACAATAATCAATCACATCGTTGAACATTGATATACCCTGGAAACCTCGTAGGGTGAAAACCAGCAAATGTTTAATATTATTATTAAATGCTCGTGAGGTTTTTCACCCCTCACTCAATGGATTATAAGGAATTCCATCCCTTATCCATTGTTATAAAATATTACAATGAAATATCATTAAAATGTCACATAACTAGTTAATATCTTTCACAATTTTCATGAAACCCTTTACCTATATATCACCACTCTCTACATCCTTGAGGCATGATTGTTCTATCAATGTACGATCTTGCAACTTGCACTCATGAGCATGGATTGTTAGTTCTTTATCTACCACAATGTTAAACATCATTTTTTCTTTGACACAAACTACCATAATTTCCTGTCATTGTTGTCGTCAACAAGCTTTGGCAACAAGATTAGATACAATATTAATCAATCAATAATTAGTCTCTAAAAGCGATCTTTTAACATCTACTCATGTGCATGAGTTGTAAATATAATATCACAACATGCTTCTTCTAACAACGTTGTGCATGTATAAACAAATAACTATCAAGCATGTCACAATAATTAGCTCGTACATTTATTCAAGTAAATATTTGTTTTACTTTCCACAATACTTATTCATACTAATGCATATTTCTCTTTAAAATATCTAACCCAATAGTTCTACAAATCCATGTTTCTCTTTAAAATATATAACACAATAGTTATATCTTCATACATGTAATAAACTATTGTTTCTATGCTTTTGCATATGTGTTTTTTTCACATAGTTATTTTTCAAGAACCCAACATAGTTTCTCTATCAATTATGTACAAAGTTATTATGCATTTGTTTCCGTGAAAGTATCACATTGACCTTTCCTTTGGGCATAAGAACTAAGATAATAATAATGGTAACCCTTTATGAACTAAACCATGCAATTAAATCAAACTATCCAATATGCAACAAACAAATCCTTTACCTTTTTACTCACCAAAACATGTAACTTTTGCAAACTCTTGCAAAGGAATTAACACAATTAACTTATCTTTCATGCATAAAAAGATATATCTTTTCCAAAGAGGATTCCTATGACTTCTATTATCTCTGTGCAATTTATATATGCGTAGGTTATTATATTTTCTCATAACTAAGTATTGTTTTTCAAGAGAACTCTCTTACCCATGAGAATATTTCACAAATTACCATCTTTAGTCTATATTCACTTCAGGAAAATGACTACAAAATCCCTTTCTAAGAAAAGAGAATTCATCCTTTCTTTTCTTACATAAAATACATATGCATGTTATATAAAGACAATAAATGTTACTTATCTTTTAATGTTGCAAATATATATAATAACCATCTTTTTCTATATATAGTAATAACAATCTTTAGCTGCATGTAGTAATATATTTTCTCTACCAAGAAAAATATATAATAACAATCTTTATCTACATGTAGTAATATATTTTCTTTATCAGGAAATATATATAATAATCAATATTTATCTACATGCAGTAATATATTTTCCTTACGAGGAAAAAAGATATGATCACAATATTTATCTACATGTAGTAATATATGTTATTAACCAAGAAAAATATATAAAAATAAATCTTTATCTACATGCGGTAATATATTTTCTTTACCAAGAGGAATATATAATCTTTATCTACATGTAGTAATATATTAAATTACCCATACTAAGGTTATTTAAGTAAAAACCCTATTTAGGTTATTCAAGTAAAAACCATATTTTCTTTACCAAGAGGAATATATAATCTTTATCTACATGTAGTAATATATTAAATTACCCATACTAAGGTCACTTAAGCAAAAACCCTATTTAGGTTATTTAACTAAAACCCTTCTCTTCTCTGCATTCTACTCATCCATTCGAAGAGAAAACTAGAATTGGAAAGGGTAAAATACTCATTATTTAGTTTGCAATAGTTTAAACCATTAAAAACTAAAAACATAAAAACTTACCTCTGCATCATAAATTGTCATAACTCTACACCTCAAATTACAAGGAACCATTGAATCCAAGGCAAATCGCCATTGTGAACAACCATTTCTCTGTTTTGTTTGTTGTCAGTCCCATGGTGTTTGTTTACAGCCCCTCTGATGCAGGAAAGTGTTCCCTCTGCAGACAGAGGCAACCCCTCTAGCCCTAGAGTGGGTCTAGTCACAAACAAGGATAGATCAACAATAGCTTTCCTTAAA
>APFE030973674.1:0-42039 GCA_000404065.3 Pinus taeda | reverse complement strand
ACTCATAGACCATGATCCATATGTCTAAAAATAGATATAGTCTAAAAATAGACTTTGTGCCAAAAATAGCCTGCAGGCCCACTTAGTGAAGGCGACTTCTTTTCACTAAGCTCCATCATCTTGTTGCATTTTCAACAGGATATGTGGTGTTGTGTACATATTGTATTGTGTGCATGATGGATATGCAGTGTTGTGCATATATGGTGCTATGCGCATGTTGGATATGCAATGTTGTATACATATGGTGCTATGTACATATGGTATTATGTGCATGTTGTACATGTGGTGCTATGTACATATGGTGTTGTGTGCATGATTGTACAAGTGGTATTGTGAGTATGTGGTGTTGTGTGTAGGTGGTGTTGTGTACATGTTGTGAATATGGACATGTCATGCATGTGGTGATGTGTATGTCTGCCATTGTGTACATGTTGTATTGGTGATAAGATGTACATGTGGCATTGTGTACACGTTGTGCAAGTGGTTTCGTGTACATGTGATGTTGTGTACATGTTGTGTAGGTGTTGTTGTGTACAGGTGGTGTTTTGTACAAGTGGTATTGTGTACATGTTGTACTGGTGTACATGTGGTATTGTATGCACGTCATACATGTTGTGTTGTGTACATGTGATACCATGTATGTTCATTTTAGTTGTGGCATCGTGACAAGTGTATTTGTTATGTTGTAAACTGTGTACGTATATGTATTGTGTTGTGTTGTACACTGGATGTAGGTGTCTGTATTGTGTTGTGGTGTACACCGAGTGTAGGTGTATGTGTTGTGTTGTACACTGGGTGCAAGTGTATGTGTTGCGTTGTGTTGTATATCGGGTGTAGGTGTTTGTATTGTATAGTGTCATACGCTCGGTGTGGGTGTACATATGGTATGGTGTTGTACATACTGTGTGGATGTATGTGTTGTGATGTACACTATGTGTATGTATATGTGATTGAAGAGAAGCAAAGGCACTGGGTGCTTGTTAGGTGTGGCAACCGATCTGGTGTGTGTACGGAAAGGATAAAGGTAGAAGCAAAGGACCAATTGAAGGATATGTATTAATATTTCATTTCAGTTTTATTATTCATGTGATCCATTTTTATGATTTATGATGGTTACATGTGATCTATGATTTTTGTTTATTATGACTGCATGCGATTCATGATTTTGATCTATGATGGTTGTGTTTTGAGCTAATCAAATGTGATATGTTTATACATGATGATTTGATCAAAAAACTAGTTTGACTTGTTGTGATAGGAAGTAAGCATAATTGCAGGTGTACCTTGTTGACGAGCTATCAATGAGGTATGACGTGAATTTATTTTGAATCTAATGGAAGTTATGTGCTTGGTACATGAAATGCTCGGTTGGGTGGTTGAAACTGACTACAAGAATTAACAACATCAACAAAAGGAATTGGAACATGCAACAATATGCTGGTAAAGCACTTCAGGAGCAGGGCCATTGTGGGACACTTGTACCAAATATGTCCATTGATTTCCATGAGCATGCCATGACTGGTAAAATGCTTTTGAGGTAAGGATATGCCTTGGTTTTTGTATCTTCCGATGTGAGGAAGCCTTACCAAGGGATGGGTTGCTCGGGATGGGGGTGCCAACGGATCTTGGAAGGTGTGTGATTACATGGAAGGGAGTAACCGGATTGCCCGAGGGACTGTGTAGTAGAGAAGGGAAGGTCGAGGATGGATTTATTTTTGTCATTAACATTTCCAGATGGAATCAGATGCACATTGGGAGTGTTCCCTAGAACAATGAGCCAATAACCGTTCATTGAGAGGAAAAGTGGCGTAGGATTGTAGCATTGGACATTGGATGCAACTTTGGATTTGGTAGTGGATTCTGGACTTCCTGGAAAGGAGGTGAATCAATGTACTACTTTCGAGGGTGGAGGTGTGAAACTCTGGATTCCCTTATTGCTCATGTAAGTATCGTATCCTTTTATTTGTTGGTTGAGCAAATGTGTACATGTGTATATTATTGTAAATATTATATCGTGTTGGATTTATAAAGCTCCATATATAGTATGATTATTTGTTGGGTGAAGCAAATGTGTCTAACTGTATATGTGGTTATTATTGTAAATATCGTAAGGAATTGTGTTATAAAGCTCCAATAAATGGTATGATTGTCATGTTTCAGTAGGATGTCATTGTAAATACTGTAACGAGTTGTATTATAAAGCCTCATAAGCGATTTTATTTTTTATTTTATTTTTCAATGGTTTGTTGGTTTATAGGTGTCATTAAACATCGGGGATAGTGTTCCCTGAACCGGGAGGGTTCTGTAACAACCCTGGTTAAAAATCCATGTAAAAAAAATATAAGACCAGGGTCATGGGACACATATTCCAAGTTGAATGGTGGGAAAAACATCCTAGCAGGTGGTCATTTGGTTTTTATGGCTAAAGAAATTGGCAAAGAGACATTATTTGGCATTTATTTATGAAAATAATGGAAAATAAGACAAAAGGAAGGTGAAAGGTCACAGGGTGCATGTGAGGAGGAAATTGAAGGAAAATAATGGAAAATGAAGAAAATAGAGGCCTCATTGATAAAAAAGCTTATGAGGATCAATGGGTAGCTTTTTGACAGGTTCTGGATGAAGATCTCTTCTATTCTCTCTCTCTCTCTCTCTCTCTCTCTCTCTCATACTCTTGGACACTTAGAGTTTCTTGGAGCACTCTTAGAGGAGTGTGGCATACTTGGGATTTGGAGCAAGAAGGCAAAGGAGAGCAGGAAAGCGCAAGAGGACAACAAGTTTTGCTTGCAGGTACTGAGTTGCATGTATGATTTCCTTGCTAGTTTTGGCATGCATGTGGTTTCTTGGTTATGAGTTGTCACTGGCATGGAGGATTGCCTGGATTGATAGTGGTTTTGCTTAGCATTTCCATTTCCTGGATAACCATGGTGTCGTGGGTTTTATTTTTGTTTTTTGGTTGATTCTCATGTTCCTTTGGTTGTGGGTTGATTTCCTAGTTCCTGGAAGCCTTGGTTGAAAAAATCTTTGGAAGCCCTATAACAACTTGGGTTGAGTTACTAATCTTGGAAGCCTTGGATGGACAAATGCTCTGGAAGCCCTGTAACAACTTGGGTTGAGTTTCTAATCCTGGAAGCCTTGGATGGACAAATGCTCTGGAATCCCTGTAACAACTTGGGTTGAGTTATTAGTCCTGGAAGCCTTGGTTGGAAAAATGCTCTGGAAACCCTTGGCGAGTTGAGTTATTAGTCTTGGAAGCCCTAGTTAGACAAATGCTCTGGAAGCTCGGTGGCAGTTGTTGAGCGATGGAAAAGGTACGCATTTGTCATTTATTTATTTATCTTTTCCTTTGAATCATAACTCCTTTACATTCTAAAATGGTAATATGTTAAAGAATTATGGTAGAATTAAGGAGATTTGTGATTGATACAAAATAAATTATTATTGTCTTTTTTCTATACGGAAAATGAAGGAAATGGAAAACCATTATTTGGGAGGAAAAGACAAAGCAGAAGCAACTACTGTCCCTTCCCCAGGAAGCTATATCCAAACAAGGAGATCAATATCGGAGCACATAATCCAGGAGAAGAAAGGGAAAGCATGACATCAGAGCAAGAAGACAAAACGATAAACTGGAAATCAAAGATAGAGCGAATCCCTCAAGATCCTTTGATCCTGAGGGATCGTTGCTTCAGAACTTATTTGTACTCTTGATATATCTGCCTGGCCATTATAAAAAGGGACAACGCTTGTAGTCTAGGGGGGTAGGTATTATCATTTTGCAGAACTTACTATTGTGCTGTTACTTTGATCATCGACTCTTGTTGGTTAAAATAAAGTACAATTGCTTGTAAACTTTTATACATGATTAATACATAAATCAGTTGCCGTTCCATTTCTTCCTACATAATTAGCTCGGCGGTGCTTCACTAGCGACTAAGGGCCCGACCCTAGTGGATCCACTTGCTATCTGTACCATTATTTTACAGTTCTAGTTGTGTGATGGTTTGATTTACTTTTCATTTCTTTGAATTGCATTGCTTTACAGTTTCCTGTCTTTACAAGTTCTAATACTTTATGGAATCATTTTATTGCATAAGCTGTGATTGAATCGCATTGTTGTTCCCAACCTATCATAACGAGATTATTATCCTTTACCACTTATATCGTTATTCATTTCAGTTATAAAGCCTCGCAGTTCATTGCAGATTGTTGTTCATTTCCACTAAGATAACGTTGTTGTTCATTTCTATTAAGTTAGCATTGATGTTCATTCATATTAGATAGGTGTTATTTCTTTCCTGCAAGTATTTGGTTTTGCTTTTAAGTATTCTGCAAAGAGCGTTTTTACTACATTTCTGTTAGCAACATTAGCGATCTATCATTTCCAGTTAATTGCTTTAGCGTGGAGTGTAAGATCAACAACTGTAAAGGACATTGGCTATCGATGTCTAAGTTCTCAGATTGTGGATCTTGTTTATATCTTATTTCATTTATATCAATTGACATAGGAAAGAGTTATCACTACTACATCCTTGACTGATAAATTGTTGTAGTTTTCTGAGTGAATGATTTAAGTTCTAGAGCATTAAGTTTCTTTTGATTGCAACTAGATTTTATTTCAAGCACCCGTTTACTCTTGTATTTAGCACTGTACTGCAAATTAGAAAACATTACCCTTGAAATAAATTGCCCGCCTCAGACTGAGTACACTCTTGAAATAAAAAATCGTATCTGGATTGATAATTAATGTAGGATAAATAGGAGTTCAAAAGACACCTTTTATACCTCAACATTTTGGCGCCATTTCCGGGGAGAGTGTAGCCATTTGTTTTTTTTGAAGAGTAGTGTGCATTTGATAAAGTGCCTGCTAGGAGAGAATTGGGTATTAAAAATGGAAGGTAAGAACCTGCGTACGGAGCATGTAACAACCCTGCTCCCCTGCCTGCTTTCCTACAGATTTGTTAATTACTTTGGGTAGAAATAAGTATTTGAGTTGTGTGCATGAATAAGCAGAAAAATCCTGAAAAGAATCCAAAACCACTACCCAAACTTGATAAAGCTAAGGGATTGGTGATCCTTGGTCGATCAACCTTTATAAATGATATCATCAAGAAAGCAGAATCTCAGCCATCAGTAGGTCCTATAAAAGTGGCTTCTAGACAACCTACTAGCTCCCTTCGGGCCACAGAATCACCATCTGTAGCCTTTGTTGAGGTACATAGCCAAACAGAAGAAACTGAGCAAGATATTCAAGAAATTGAGAATTCTCGCCCAATTTCTTTACAAGAAGGGAACTCTAGTAATCTCTGTGAAGGAGGAGGAGAAACAGGGGAAATAGAAGAACCAAGATCCCCTCTTGGAGTAGTTTAAACACTAAACAACCCAGATAAGGGAAGTGCTGTCAAGATCATCCAAAACAAAGCTGAAGAACCCGAAAAGCCAAAATCCCCCCAGATAATCGTTCAACAACACTCATTATCCCAGACCAAGGAAGTGCTGTTAAGGCCATTCCTACTCCTTCTATTCAGCCTAGGAATAACTCCCTAGAAATCCCAGAAGGATATTGGCACATATTTGATCAAATGGCCCAGAACCAGCAAACACCTCAAACCTCCACACTGCAATATCCCGTTGTAGATACTGCAGTTAATGCACCTGTGAAGGCCATTCCTCTCCAGCATATTCCTACATTCCATGGCCTAACATCAGAAGATCCAGATGCATTTCTATCTGAATTCGATGTATTATGTCAGGGGTATGACTATACCGCTGATCCCCAAAAGCTAAAACTATTTCCCTCCACATTAAAAGGAGCAGCTTTACGATGGTTTATGGGGTTAGGTGGAGGTGTAATAAATGATTAGGATCAGATGAAAGGGGATTTTCTAAAGAAATATCAGGATTATTGTAGGTCTAGAGAATTAAAAGATGAAATATCTCAAATGACAGCCAAACCTAATGAAACATTGGAGGAATATGTAGAACGCTTTCAATACAATCTCTAGAGATCTCCTTATGCATATTTACCGTTACCTGACAATGTGTTAAAAACTACATTAATTAAAGTTATGAAGGAACAATGGGTTGAAATATTAAACATTATGGGAAAAGGTGACATATATCAGGAAAATTTTGTTGACATTATTGATTTATGTATCAGGAGTTCAAGAGGCATTATAAGGCTAAAATCGACAGAATGTGACATAATCACAAGGGACAACAAGATCTTCGGTGGAGGTGTAACCCATGCAAAAATTGAGAATGTACTGGAAGACTTCAAAACCGATATTCTAGGGACTCTGACAACGTAAATCGACATTATGCAGGCTAAATAAAAGCAGAGCAAAATTTGGCAATATTTTTCCCTAGATGCAGAAAGAAACATAGTCATAAAGAGTGCCCACTAGATGCAGTCCAAGTCTGCACCATTTGCACAAAAGACCACTCCACAGAAAACTGCCCCTCACTCCCGGGCTTGAAAGCAATCTACAAGGAAGCGGAAGAAGAATCAGAAACAATGTACCTACTCAATCAGCACCGTCAATGGTAGCCATGACAAATAGGTATACCCAGTGATCCATCCTCTTCTTTTCAGTCTCCTCAATATAATGCTCAGCAATATAATGGAATGTGGCCAAATCAACCACCTTTCCCCAGCTGGTCACAACAGCCATTTCCTACATCACCATGGCTAAATCAAACAAATCAAACCAATTGGCCAAACTTCCCTTACTATCCACCATTTTGGAAAAATAATGCATATCTGACACAATGGTCAACCTCCACCTTGTAGAGTCAAAACTGGCAAAGACCTATAAATCAGCCAGCCGGAACAATTCCTCTCCCTCAATCTACACTGCTAGCACCATATACATTGCAACAAAATACTCATACCAAATTAAGACCGGAACTCCCAGCCCAACCCAACCCGAACCCTAATAATATACCGGTTCAATATGTTCAAATAATCAAAGCACCAGAACTAGAAACCAAGTTAAGGGAGTGCAACGACCTTCAATTAAGGTCTGGGTGCATAATAGAAACTAAGGGAGATAAAAATGCTCAAGTTGAAAATCCGTTACCTTTAGAACAACCACTACAAGAAGAGGATGTGGTTAGACAACAAACTCATGACCAAGCAACCACTTCTTCTCCCCAATTCCTAGAACGACTAATCATATTGCACCCAATAGAACATCCTGACTTTGATCTTCTGGGATAACTTAGAAATTTGTGTATAAAGATCCCACTCCTCCAGGCTATCCAAGATATCCCGATCTACGCAAAAACCATCAAAGGGTTATGTATAAAAAAGCCAAAGAGGAGAATAACAACTAACCCAACCGTCCAAGTAGTCGACACCCTATCTGACTTACTATTAGGAAGAGAGGCACCCATAAAATATGAGGACCCAGGGAATCCTATAGTTATGGTGCAAATCAATGGACACCCCTTTCCAAATGCCTTAGTTGATTTAGGAGCTGCAATTAATATTTTAACAACCACCACTTGTCAAAAACTTGGCATTACATCATTAGATCCAACCACAACCATATTGGAGTTGGCTGACTGATCGGTAGTCAGACCAGAAGGCATACTACATGATGTAATGGTCTCTATAGACTCCTGGGAACACCCTGCAGACTTTTCAATAATTAATCCCAAAAATCGGCTAGATTGACACCCTTTAATCTTAGGTAGACCTTGGCTAGCAACTGCTGATGCTTACATTGGCTGCCGACAAGGCAGTATGACTACAATTAGAGGGAGTAATGTCAAGAATTTAGCTTTATACCCTCCAGCCTAGCCAAGCCTAACAATAATGAAAACTAACAAACAACCTATATCATATCTCGCAGAAAATATTAGATCGCCTTTAACCATAGAAGATCCCCTCGAATTTAAATACCAAACAGAGGATGACATCATTAACAATTTCATTAACCAACCAGAAACCAGATCCCATGTACAATGTCACATGATAGAGGCAGAATTTGATAACGAACTAGAAGAAGATCCCCTTAACGACACTCATGATCAATCAATACCTACTACCTCTATTTCAAACAACAAAACTATAGAGATTGAGCCAGGAAAAACATTGAACATTAACAAAAACCTGACTCCTGAACAAGAAGAAAAGTTGGTCCAACTACTGAGAAAATACAAGGAAGCTTTTGCATGGGATTACTCGGACATGAAAGGAATTGATCCCCAGCCGTGTATGCACCACATTTATATAGAAAAGGATGCTAGACCTGTTCGCCAACCCCAACGGAGACTAAACCCTCATATTAAGGATATTGTGAAAGCTGAATTACAAAAACTTTTAGATGTAAACTTTATTTACCCAATATCTGACAGCAAGTGGGTCTCTCCACTAGTAGTGGTGCCAAAGAAGAATGGAAAGTGGAGGATATGTGTAGACTACAAAGAATTAAACAAAGCAAACCAGAAAGACCACTTTCCCCTTCTATTCATTGATCGGGTATTAGACACGTTAGCAGGAAAGAAATTCTTTTCTTTCTTAGATGGCTTTAGTGGATACAATCAGATCCAGATTGCCCCTAAAGACCAGGATAAAACTACTTTTACCTATCCTTGGGGAACATTTGCTTACAGAGTCCTACCCTTTGGCCTATGCAATGCCCCTGCCACATTTCAGAGGGCCATCCTCAGCATCTTTTCAGATTTAATAAATGAATGGCTTGAAGTATATATGGACGATTTCACACCGTATGGAGATGATTTTGAGTCAGCACTAGACACATTGGAAAAGTTGTTGCAAAGATGTATTGCCACCAGGCTTTGTTTGAGCCATGAAAAGTGTCATATGATGATGACCAAGGAACTCATCCTAGGTCATTATATCTCAGCAGCTGGAATACAGGTAGATCCAGCTAAAATTCAGATACTTTTGTTAATACCTACTCCCGCCACACAAATAGAGGTACGCAGTTTTCTGGGTTTTTTTGGTTATTATATGAGATTCATAGAGCATTTTTCTCAAATAGCTGCACCTCTATACGCACTCACTGGGAATGTTGATTTTATTTGGACAGATAAGTGTGATTGTGCTTTCGAGGATCTCAAAAAGCTTGTATCGACAGCCCCCGTCCTAAGGGGCCAGAATTGGGATTTACCATTCGAAATTTCATTAGATGCTTCAGACACATGTATTGGAGAAGTGCTTGAGTAGTAAGAAGATAAAAAGCCATATGCAATTTATTATATTAGGAAGAATCTATCTCCTACTGAACTAAACTATACTGTAACTGAAAAAGAGTTTTTAGTCGTAATACACGCTGTAAATAAGTTTAGACATTATATAACTGGGTATCCTGTAATTTTATATACAGATCACTTTGCCATAAAATACTTAGCAAATAAACATGTTACAAATGGTAGAGTAACAAGATGGTTGATTTTATTGCACGAATTTGACATCACAATAAAGGATAGACCTTGAAAAGAGAATCCTGTAGTTGATTTCCTCTCACGAATGCCAAAGCCAACGGACACAGTAGCAGTCGAAGATCAATTCCCATATGAACATTTGTTTGTTGTTATTGTCAGAACACCATGGTACGCTAATGTTGCACATTATTTAGCAGTGGGTAAATTACTCAAACATCTAACGCCCAATGAATGAAAACAGATAGTGCAGCGCAGTACCCAATTTTTTTGGATCGGGGGCTACCTATTTCATACAGGGGCAGATATGCACATCAGAAGATACATCTGCGAAGATGAAATATTTGACATTCTGGAAGCTTGCCATGACAGACTGTGTGGCGGACATTTCGTAGACCGCAGGACTGGTCACAAGGTTTTACAAACATGCTATTACTAGCCTACAATCTTTAAAGACGCTAAGAAATTTGTTCAAGCCTGTGATAGTTGCCAAAGAGCGGGACACCCTGGACAGTCCGACGAAATGCCTTTAAATCCACAGTTAGTAATCGAACCATTTGATTAACCCATCATCAAATCATAAAACATACATTCTAGTAGCAACAAAGTATGTTACCAAATGGGTGGAAGCAGAGGCACTTCCAAGAGCTACAGAGGATTCTGGAATACATTTCCTTTTCCAAATATTTGTGCAATATGGCCTCTCGAGGGACATAATCACGGATGGAGGACCATAATTTGTAGGTAATAAAATCGCTGGAACATTAAAAAATTACCACATTCAGCACAAAATAACCACCCCTTACCACCCACAGGCAAATGGCCAAGTAGAGAGCACGAATAAAGTGATAGAAGCAATACTGACAGAAACAGTTGCATCACATAGGCGTGATTGGGCTTCAAGATTGTCGGAGGCCTTGTGGGCATACCGAACAACGTGGAGAAATACCACCAACCATTCACCATATCAACTAGTATTTGGAAAAGAACCCATCTTTCCAATAGAATTCGAAATACGAACATTAAGAACATCACAGGAGGTGGGTTTGAATTTAAATGAAGCCCAGACTAGCAGATTACAGAAAATCAACAAGCTAGATGAAATTAGGATCTCAGCTCTTCAACGCACTACATTAATTCAACAACAAAGAGAAAAATGGCACGATGTCCTTTTCAAAAAGAAAATCTTCCACGAAGGAGATTGGACACTCCTATACGATTCCAGGTTTCAGGGTTTCCCAGGAAAACTCCAGACACGATGGCTTGGACCTTATGAGATACAGAAAGTGCACGACAATGACACCATTACATTGACTACCATTAATGGATTTGGACATTTGTTCAAAGCAAATGGTCATCGAGTGCGACTTTACCACAAACCGCTCACTGTGGAATCCTTTTACCAATAATTACGGGAAGATTCCACTATGCAGATTCTTGCTGAGGAAGATAACCCCTCCTCAACAGTAGTTCACTGAATAATTCTTTTGTTTATGAATTTTGTATATAACTTGTTCTCTTTAATTTTACCTATATAAACTGTTTCTTTTTTATAGATTGTTACTGTTGTTCCTCTTAAGGGACAACAATTTTGCGTGCCTGTATTTTTCGTGTTGTTCCTTCGAAGGAACAACAATTGTTCCTCTTAAGGAACAACTGCTATTCCTTTGAAGGAACAACAACTGTTCCTCTTAAGGAATAGCTGTTGTTCCTTCGAAGGAACAACAACCGTTCCTCTTAAGGAACAACAGTTTTGAGTGCTTACATTTGTTTGTTGTTCATTTAAAGGAACAATTGTTGTTCCTCTTTAGGAACAACAGTCGTTCCTCTTTAGGAACAACAGTCGTTCCTCTTTAGGAACAACAGTCCTGCATATTTCACAATTTTTGTTGTTCCTTTTAAAGGAACAACTATTGTTCCTCTAAAGGAACAGCTATTGCTCCTCTAAAGGAACAACATTTTTGCACCCTCGTTTATTTTTGCTGTTCTTTTTAAAGGAACAGCTGCTATTCCTCTAAAGGAACAACATTTCCGCATCCTCGTTTATTTTTGTTGCTCCTTTTAAAGGAACAGTTGTTGTTCCTCTTAAAGGAACAACTGTTGTTCCTCTTAAATGAACAACAGTCATTCCTCTTAAAGGAACAACAGTCGTTCCTCTTAAGGAACAATACATTTGCGTGTTTATTTTTGCTGTTCCTTTTAAGGGAACAACACTTCTGCGTGTTTATTTTTGTTGTTCCTTTTAAAGGAACAACATTCCTCTGTACTTATTTTTGCTGTCCCTTTTAAAGGAACAACTGTCGTCCCTTTTAAGGAACAACAACCGTTCCTCTTAAGGAACAACACTCCCACTTGCACTTTTTTTGTTCCTCTTAAAGGAACAACACTTTTGCCATATTGTTTTTGATGTTCCTCTTAAAGGAACAACACTTCCACCTTATTGCTTTTGATGTTCCTCTTAAAGGAACAACATTTCCGCGAGATCTTTCGCCAGATTGTTTTTGTTGTTCCTTTTAAAGGAACAACCCCCTTCGCATTTTTATCTTTTTATTTTTTGTTGTTCCTTCTAAAGGAACAACAGTTTTGATTTTGAATGTTCTTAGGCTGTTCCGCTTAAGGAACAACTGCTGTTCCTCTTAAGGAACAACTGTTGTTCCTCTTAAGGAACAACAATTTTGACTATATCTTTTTCTTTTGTTTGTTGTTCCTCTTAAAGGAACCATAGTTTGGTGTGCAAATGTTCTTTTTGTTGTTCCTCTTAAGGAACAACAACTATTCCATTTAAGTAACAACACTTTTTGAGTGCATTTTTTTGTATTTGCGTTTCTTAAAAAACAACATTTAGAGAATTTTTGTGAATGATGCTTCACTGTTCATGATCCCTTCAAGGCACAAATATAAATTTATGCAAGGATACAAAACCTAGAGGATACTGAAATCACCAAACCAAAGAAAAATCGTTATCTTTAGAGAAATTGCTTTGTATCAATAAGAAAAAAAGGAAAGGACACGACTATTTATATCACTTTGTTGTCTTTATTTTCACTAAAACTAATTTGATTGATTACTTTTATCATCTTGGTTCTTCCCTAATCTTCATAATTCTCTTTGATCATTATCATTGAATAAGAATAAGGGCATATTTTCCTCTATTGAGATGTTCAAACTTCTTCCACCATCCCTACTATTAAGGAGTGTTGAGCCATCCTCTGTATATAAATAGGAAAGTGCTAAATATATATATATATATATATGGTTTGTTAGATGAAGGATAAGGGGTCTTATCAAGAGCCAGCCTACCATGATCATAAGGAAGCAGTGAAGTGGCATTCCCACTATGGCCACCACACTAGGGTTATGATCCAAGAGGCACATCAGAAAAATAAAAAAGTCCTTGGAACATGAGGTCTCATCACGAGCCGACCTGGCCACCTTTCATTCCTTCCTAATGAATGGCATTGTGATTCATTTGGTTACCAATCCAGTACAATCACCTCCGTTCTGACATCACAAAGCACTTTCCTAGGCATACATAAGTGATTATGGTTCCAAGGGTGAAAAAGCAACTTTTTCAAGGTTATGAACCCCTGTGGGCAACAGAGATCTGCTGATGGCATTGAAGTCATATTTCTCACACATCAATAGTCATTTTAAACCCTTTTCTTATATCTTTATCTTGATTTCAAATGAGATTATGCTTTAAAATCCTTTCGAACCTCTTACACATGAAATATTGTTTGAAAATCAATCATAATGGTTAAAGTGGATAATGACCGCATAAGCATTTTTACTTACGATAGCTGTCCTCTTCCCTATTTTTTCGCATCATTTCATAGAATTTCCATATCTATTCGTGATTTTCATCATAAGCCTCGATTTTAGTAATTCGCTACTTTTTGCAATCATGTCATGGATGTATGCGCCGTTCCTTTTTTTACTGTACGATTGTTGTCCAGTACGCTGCTCCTCCATTTGCCGGTCGAGGACGACCTATCATATTTTAGGGGGGTGCGAGTGACCTCCAAAATACACTGGTAGACATGTAAATTCCTTATTTGGAGGTACTGCGGCTCCATCAGATCTCAGAAATAGCAAGTTTAACGGTATTGATATTTTCCAATATGCACAGCTGTGTTGTTCCATTCTCATTTATGTGTTTTGAAAAAATTAACAGTGTGCTAAGCTTAGACGAAATGGGAGGCAGAGAAATACGCAGTGAACGCAGGTGCTAATAATTTCCGACGCCGCACGAGAAATTCTAGAGAGAGTAGGATGGATTGCTTACCTGACCCAACTATAGCAGTCCCATGAAATGGTGACCATCGAATTTCTGTAGAATTTGCAGGAAGATCGTTCCATGGTGAGGGGAAGGCAAATAACAGTAACAAATGGCGTAATTGTTGAAGTATCTGGACTACCAGCTGTTGGACCAATATGGACCCAGAAAAAAGTGAGACTTCAAGAGGCCATAGCTATCTTTCAGGACGAAGGACGGAACCTTACCATCAAAGGAAAAGGAGTCCTTCCTACAACCCTCATAGAACTATGGGCAGAATTAGCCAAAATAGTGCACAGCTACATCACATGTGATGGGAGAAAGGATGTGGTAAGACCACGCCATCTCAAATTATTAGCAGTATTAAGACAAAAATGTGCTGTAAATTTGTTTGCATATTTAATTTCTTTATTGCATGACGCTGCTCAGAGCATAAGGAAATCACGTCATACAGAAATGGTAGTAAGTCATCATGGTTTAATTCGATTAATAGTCAGTTATAGTCTTGCTCAGTAGCAAACTAGTTGGGAAGAATTGGTATTTTCAATAGATGGGGGATCGGCCTTACCAGCCCTGAAAAGAAAAAGAACCACCAGCACATCAACTAGATCGTAGAAAAGCAGACAACCCTCCAGATCGAGGAGAAGCAGGGGAATGTTGGGAAATCTCCAAGATAACAGTAGCCAACCCTTAGAAATACAGGGCTCCGAGGATTAGCAACCCCCACAACTCGAAGGAGGGGAAAACGTGGAAGAGGAATTGGAGGAAGAAACTAAGCACTTTGGTGCAAGTCCACTACAAAGTCGATTGCAAGAAGGCGAATTGGCCCAAATTTTGGCCAATATGGGTGAGTATATTCAACCCCAGAGCCCACTCAACCTCAATATTGAGGCAGGGAAATCACAGGAACACTCTGCTCACAGTAAGAGTGCATTCGTGGAGATGAATGACGAGGAAGAAGAAGAGGCACAATCTCAGGAACACTTTGCTCACAGTAAGAGTGCATTCGAGGAGATGAATGACGAGGAATAAGAAGAAGCACAGTCACAGGAACGCTCTGATCACAGTAAGAGTGCATCCGAGGAAATGAATGATGAGGAAGAAGAAGAAGCAGAAGCCACTCGGGAAGTGGCAGATCAAACTAGAGTTACCTCCCCTGAGGAACTTAATCAGGATGAAGAGAACACTGAAGAAGTGTTGCAAACAGAAAATATGGGAACAAGCCAAGGTGAGGGCACAGTCCCTGAAGAACAAAACACAGCTGAGCAACCAAGTCCAGTCAAGGAAACAACTGTTCCTCCCAAGAAAAATAAGAAGAATGTGAATGAAATCAAGAGGCTACGAAAGGAATAGCAAAGGCTACTAAATGTAATAAAATAACTTAGACAACAGATAAGGGCCCTAAAAATGGGGAAAATCTCAAAAAGAAACCCAAGAAGAAGAGATGCAGCCACTCGAACGAAACCCCATAAAATAAAGGCCACGGGGACTCAAGCTGAGCCCATATCCATTCAGGATAGCAAGGAACAACATGCGGCTGTTGCAGAGGTAGCAGCCCAAATAGAAAATACACTAGTCCGTAATAAGGATGTCCAGATAGAGGCACTGTCCTCTAGTGTCACAACCGACCACACAGTTTATGATAAAGGGACACAGATTGTAGGAACCATATGTTGCAATAAGAAGACCCAAGTAAATCTTCAACCCAAAAGTGTTTCGACTGATAATGACCCTAGGGTAGTAAAACTCCAAGAGGATCTGGCACAGGCTCAGTAGACTATAGAAAAGCTCACAAAAGAGACTGTTAATTGGGAAAAATATCAAAAGTTACAACAATAAGTAAATAACATTAATGCATCATAGAGCGAGGCCTTCAATAAATGTCGGAGGGCAGAGGAAAAAGTCGAAAAGGTAAAAAATAGACTAAAAACAGTAAGGATTCAAATGGATCTTCTCTGTTCTCTATATACAGATGTCTTAGCATGTAGGGCCCATGCCAAAAATTATGCTTTGTTTTTATTAGAAATATATTTGCAATTAAAAATTAAAGCTGTTAAGGCAGGGAAACGTATAGAATTAAAAATTGTTGATGATTTTATAAATTGTTGTAAACACTATGGAGTCAAAGTTCAACGTTTACTCTGTGAATTTATTTGCATAATTTTATCTTGGAAGAGGAAATGGAGAAGAATCCCAGTCCTTTTGTGGGAGATATCCAGTTTCAAACATTCATTTTGTTTGTTGCCAACCAGTTAAATTGGCTCAAGGCCCATAACACCTTTCAGAGACAAGAAAATGAGTTAGACCTTTGGGTTAGGGGTGAACCGAAAAACCCATTACAACTGTGGATTAAGCATGAAAGCCTAATGAAAAAGGAGGGTGTGATCCAAACATTGGGACCCATCCACAAAGACATTGTCTAGCAAGGGGTAGAATATTTCCTGTCTATCAAAGACCATGTTGTAACAACAACTAATCTTCGACGGAAGACTTCCAATCGGAATATTTAGGATAGAGAGCCATTCAATTACAAAAATTTTAAGTTAGTTGCCGATCGCCTGGTTACCTATGGTAACGTCATCTTGAGGGAAGGACCGTATTGGCTAGGTTGTAAATTTCAAAGCCCTATTATCTGGTATTCTACAGCAGAATATAAGGCCATCTATGAATTACTTGAAGGGTAGACAGGGCACAATTTTGAAGTTTTAGCTACACATCATGGTTTTAGACCACTTCATGAAAATCCCTCTCCAGCCTATTCCCTAACTGCCTTGCATGTAAATTACATGGTTTTCATGAGGGCATGAAAAAGGGTAAGCAGGGGGGTGTGTTGAGCAATGGAAAAGGTATGCATTTTCCATTTATTTCTTTATCTTTTCCTTTCAATCATAACTCCTTTACATTTTAAAATGGTAATATGTTAAAGAATTATGGTAGAATTAAGGAGATTTGTGATTGATACAAAATAATTGATTATTGTCTTTTTTCTATACGAAAAATGAAGGAAATGGAAAACCATTATTCGGGAGGAAAAGACAAAGTAGAAGTAACTGTTGTTCCTTCCCCAAGAAGCCGTATCCAGACAAGGAGATCAAGATCAAAGCGCATAATCTAGGAGAAGAAAGGGAAAGCACGGCATCAACGCAAGAAGACAAAACGATAAATTAGAAATCAAAGATAGAGCGAATCCCTCAGGATCCTTTGATCATGAGGAATCGTTGCTTCAGAACTTATTTGTACTCTTGATATATCCGCCTGGCCATCATAAAAAGGGACAGTGCTTGTAGCCCAGGGGGGCATGTATTATCATTTTGCAGAACTTACTGTTGTACTGTTACTTTGATCATCGACTCTTGTTGGTTATAATAGAGTACGATTGCTTGTAAACTTTTTATACATGATTAATACATAAATCAGTTGTCGTTCCATTTCTTCCTACTGAATTAGCTCAGCGGTGCTTCACTAGCGGCTAAGGGACCAACCCTAGTGGATCCACTTGCTATCTGTACCATTATTTTACAGTTCCAGTCATGTGATGGTTTGATTTACTTTTTATTTCTTTGAATCGCATTGCTTTACAGTTTCTTGTATTTACAAGTTCTAATACTTTATGGAATCATTTTATTGCATAAGCTGTGATTGAATCGCATTGTTGTTTCCTTCCTATCATAACGAGATTATTATCCTTTACCACTTATATCGTTATTCATTTCAGTTATAAAGCCTCGTAGTTCATTACAGATTGCTGTTCATTTGGTTGTGTTGTTCATTTCCACTAAGATAATGTTGTTGTTCATTTCTATTAAGTTAGCATTGTTGTTCATTCATACTATATAGGTGTTATTTCTTTCCTACAAGTATTTGGTTTTGCTTTTAAGTATTTTGCAAAGAGCGTTTTTACTACATTTCTGTTAGCAACATTAGTGATCTATCATTTCCAGTTAATTGCTTTAGTGTGGAGTGTAAGATCAACAACTATAAAGGACATTGGTTATCGCTGACTAAGTTCTCAGATTGTGGATCTTGTTTATGTTTTATTTCATTTATATCAGTTGACAGAGGAAAGAGTTATCACTACTACATCCTTCACTGATAAATTGCTATACTTTTCTGAGTGAATGATTGAAGTTCCAGAGCATTAAGTTTCTTTTGATTGCAGCTAGATTTTATTTCAAGCACCCATTTACTCTTGTATTTAGCACTGTACTGCAAATTAGAAAACATTACTCTTGAAATAAATTGCCTGCCTCAGACTGAGTACATCCTTGAAATAAATAATTGTACCTAGATTGATAATTAATGTAGGATAAATAGGAGTTCAAAAGACACCTTTTATACCTCAACAACACTTGTGGGTTGAGTTACTAGTCTTGGAAGCCCTGGTTGGAACAAAAGTTTTGGAGCCCTAGACAGCTTGGGTAGAGACTGATCTGGTGATGGTTAGTGATGTCCGATCGTGAGGTGGAATCATTAGTTGAGGGTTAGGTGGTTTGGCCTCTGGAAGCCCTAGTTTGGTTTTGTTGGATGTGTCCATGAGATCCCACATTCATGCTTGGAATATGGAACGGGGGTGATTGGTTGAAGGAAAGATTTGGTTTAACTTAGCCTGTGGTCAGGTGGTACTTCGAAGTCACAGGCCTGGTTGCATTTTGCATATGTTAATAAGAGTTTCTTCCCTTGGTATATTCATGATTAAGGTACTTAATGTTATGTGGATTTAATGGTTATTTCCACATTGATATATCTCTGGTTGTTTCCTGGTTATAAGCATGTTTTATGACAATGATGATGTATGGCTCTCATCATGTTTTGATTTTTAAATGAATGAACAATGAATATGTGACCTAATAGATGATAATGCAGCTAATGTGGTAAGGCATCAATGCTTCTTAGCGATTCTTAGATAATTGTGAGACCCCTATTCTCAGATCTGTTGTTATGACCTGCAGAATGCATATTTGTGACATGTTTGACGAAATGCCTGTCATGGTTGGGCTTGGTTAGGTCAATTCCTTGATTAAGTTTTGTGTTAGAGGCTTTGTCTTGGTGTTATTTATTCTCTTGGAAAGTCTCATCAAATTTCGGGCAGTGGTTGGAGACTAGCCCTGAAAAAGTGGCTTAAATCTTGTAGTCTCTGGCATAGAATTGGCTGAAAAAGACTGCAGTCTCTCCCTTCTAGGTATTGTGGGAGCGACTGGAGGGTCCTAGTCGCATGCATGACCATGTCATGGGAGAGACTGGGGTTTTTTATAGTGAAAAGGCAATTTGACTCAGGGCTTGGGCACCTAGAGGGGTGATTTAGCTCATGTGGGACCTTTAGCTCCTAAGGAAGGCTAGTAAGGTTTTCTTGTGTTGATTCCACTTCCTTAAGGTGATCTAGGAGGTTGAATCATATCATAGTAACTCTTTGTCACATGTTTACCCCAATGGACCAGTCATCTTTGGTAAATGTGGGAGGAGGGTATTACATCCACCTTCAGTAGTACAAAGATTCACCTCCTTTCTAGGGAATCCAAAATCCACTTCCATAGTCAAAACTGAATTGAATGTCCAGCGCTACAATCCAACGCTACTTATCCTCTTAGTGAACAATTACTAGCTCATTATTCCAGGGCACACTCCCAATGTGCATCTGATTCCATCTAGAAATGCTAATGACCAAAACAAATCCATCCCTGGCCTTCCCTTCTCTGCTACACAGTCCCTCGGGAAATCCAATCACCCCCTTCCGTCTAGTCATGGACCTTCCAAGTTTCGTGGGTATCCCCTTCTCCGCTACACAGTCTCTTGAGAAATTTCGTCACCTCCTTCCATGTAGTCACACACCTCCAAGTTCGGCGAGCATCCATTTCTCTGTTACATAGTCCCTCGAGTGACCCCTCCCTTGGAAAGGTTTCCTCACATCATAAGGTTTGAAAACGAAGGCATATCCCTACCTCAAAACTGTCATACTGGTCATAGCATGCTCATGGAAACCAATGGAAATTACTGGGTACCAGTGTCCCACAATGGCCCTACTCTCGAAGTGCTTTACCAACATACTACTGCTTGTTCCAATTAATTTCACTGCTGCTGCTAATCCTTACAATGAGTTCAACCACCCAAATCGGGCATTTTCATGCTTTCCTTTACCAAGCACATAATTCCCATTATAGTTAAAACGAATTGAAATAAATCCAAATCATACCTCATTAGTGGTCTGTCAATAACGTACACTTGCACTTATGTTCACTCCCTGTCACAACAACCCAAACCGGCTCTTTACCAAATCATCATGTATAAACATATCACATCCAATTAGCTCAAAACACAACCGTCATAATCAAAATCATGAATCACATGTAATCATCGTAAACTGTAATCATAGATCATATGTATAATACAACTGAAATAAAATACTGATACTTATCCTTTAATCGGTCCTTACTTCTGCCGTTGTCATTTTCGTACACAGATTGACTTGTTTGCCACACCCGACAAGCACCCAATGCCTTTGCTTCTTTTTAATCATGTACATATACACACAGTATACATCACAACACATACACCTACACTCGATGTACAACACAACGCAATACATACACCTACACCCAACATACATCATAATACATAGACCTACACCCGGTGTACAACACAATACATAGATGTACATAGAGTACAATACAACGAATACACATGTCACAACATGATGACTACACAATGCACATACGTAGTACATCATGCCCACAACACAACATGTACGACATGCACACAATAACACATGTACACCAATATCATATGTACAACATGTACACAATACCACCTGTACACAACACCACCTACACAATGTGTATACAACATCACATGTACACGGCACCACTTGCACAATATGTACACAATGCCACATGTACACCACACCACTTGTACAACGTGTACACAATACCACATGTACACAACACTGCATTCATGACATGTACACGACACCACATGTACACAACACCGCATATCCAACATGTGGACAACACCATATGCACACAACATTGCATATCCATCATGTGCACAATACAATATGTACACAAAACCGCATATCCAACATGTACATAGAACCATCTATACCCATCACTGCATATGCAATACACGCAACACCATATATACAACATGCACACAACATCATATGCATAAAATACTACATATGCTACATGTACACAACACTAGTACTACACATTCTAAGACCACACTATCCTTACCAAACGACCTTCCTTGTATTGTCTTATCCATTATCCATGCTTTTCCCAGCATGCCGTAAATCACACTACTTTCATTCCACTAATGTATCCCTCCACATTACCTGTCTATAACATAAACATAGGCATAGTACAGGCATATAACATCAATTCATATCGACGTGATACTCACCTTGTATATTTTTTAGGGTTACTCTTCCCACTTGATTCCTTGTAAACCAAGAACCTCTTCATGTCATTCACCTACATAAGTAAGCATTCCTCCACAAGAATGATTCTTGATGACCCTGTCAGACAATGATATATATATATATATATATATACTAGCACAAAACAATCCTAACGACCTTGTCAGTCAACGACATACATACATATATGCATATATAAACATCAACATAGTCATAGTCACAACATAATTACCGAATATCGTAAGGTCTAGGTTAAGAGAACTCCCTTTATCCGTGCACAACATGCACAACATTGAGAACAATAGTTCCCAACTTAGCCAAGGCATCCGACACCTCTAATCCATTCACCTTACCTTTGTTGATTACCTTTCTCATGATTATCCTGCCACCATACATTTACCCTAATGAACCCCACCAATCCAATTGACTGTCATACTCTTACCTTCAACTGCCCTTCCTCATGAATTGAGCTTCATCTAAGTCTTACATTAATTATCAGTTTTCATTGAGCTCTTCCTGAACTTCATTAAATTTCCTCTTTCCCAACCAATTCCTAATACCCTCAAAACATAAAAGGCAAGATTAAGAGACAAACAAGAAGAAAACCACGAAAACCAATAACAATACGACACCCCAAACAAAGTGGTATGGCCATACACTAGACATACACAAAACTTCAAATCAAGTACAAACAAATCACAAAAGACCAAAAGCAAAATACTAGAAACAAACAACCATGACTCAATCCCCATGGGTTCCCAATGCTTCCAAAGGAAAGCTCAACCTGAACCTTCTTAAAGATTTCATGGTAGTCTCTTTTGCCACATAATCCCTACATTATATTGCCATAAACACATAACTGTCAGTGGATAAATAAACATAACAATATATCGATCATCTTACTTGTTTATGCCAAGCACACTACCTTGTAACTGAACACACATGTTAACCACATGTTCCAAAGGTCAAGAAAACATATCTATTAATTTGATATCAACTTCTACCAAGTCTAACCACCATGTGATAATCAAGAATCAACTCACATTCATCAGTCATAATACATAGTGCTACAACTATCACCTACTTACACTCAAGTACATATCAATTGTCTCAACACATATGTGTTAGAACAACCATCTTAAAAAAGGATGATTTCTTCGAGCGATCTTATAGGCACATACTCATATCATGCAGTTGATCAAACATTCATACAATAGATAGACGACGTAATAGACACCAAACACTTAGCCACCAAATAGACAATATAATCAACCATTCAAGCACCAAGTAAACGACATAAGAAAACTCATACCTTAATGTATTGTAGGGGAGGCTATCTTATCTGCATAATCAATCTAGATTAGCACGATATAAGTCCACAACACATCAACTCAAACAAAAATAAGGTCATGATATCCATAACAATAACTGGCTAACATGTTCACATGATAAACTCATAAACAATTGACATTCATGCATAACAACCACATTTTACACAATCAATCAAGGTTAGTACAACACAATATCACAAATATGACGGCTCATACCTGAATACCATATCCATGACCATCTGTACAAGTCAATCCAGATCAACACGATACATACAACATCAAGATCTTAAATGAAATAACCCTAATCATCAAGTTAACTAACATATAACAACATCAAGTTAACAAACAACACATAACATAATCATCAAGTTAACTAACATATAACAACACGAAGTTAACAAACAACACATAACATAATCATTGAGTTAACTAATGTAAAACAACAAGAAGTTACTACTATGCATGAATATCCGACGAATGTGCATATGACCACACTAATTCACTAGTATCTATCAGGCATGTAACCACAACAATAATAGGATGACAAACATGTTTATAACCTTAATTCATATATCAATCATTAACCAACATACTAGCATACCCAACATACAAGCTTGTATGACAACTTGCTCTTACCACGACGTTAAGTCTGGAACATCGCTTTGATGACCTGCATCTCCTGCTCTATCTCAACCAACACATTAGCATCATAACAACCAACAACATGATGATGACACAAACAACGTACAAGGCCCTCACAGTGCATGTCTAACCTATTATGCATGCATAACCATAACCATAACAATAAATGCACAACAACCTATAAACATTGACATGCATAATAAATGCATAATCGATATACACTCATGACGACCACATCTAATCAACAACACCATCCACCTTCACACGGTGACACCGCTGCACTTTTACCAACTCCATGCATATGCGACAAGCACATAAACCACAAGCATAAGGAACACATATATGCAATCAACATGAATGCATGACCAACACACCACCCATCCAGTCCAAGGGTTGAACCATGCTCTGATACCACTCTCTAACGCCCTCCTCCCACATTTACCCAAGTTAACTGGTACAATGGGGTAAACATGTGGCGAGAGGCTCATATGATGTGATTGAACTTCCCATGTATAGTTAAGGAAGTGGAACTAACACAACATGACCAATTCAACCTTCTACACATGTTACAGAACCATCAGGAGCCAACCAACCCTTCCAGGTGATCAACCCCTGAGACAACTTGACATTTCACTTCACTAGAGCCTCAGTCACACCCATGATATGGGCATGCATGTGACTGGGACCCTCCTGTCACTCTCACAACAAGGGCATGCAAGCGACTGGGGACTTTTCCAGATAGTTGAAAGCCACCGACCCCAGATTTTGTGCCACTTTTTAAGGGCCAAGACTTAAGCCATTGCCCAGAACTTCATGAAACTTCCAGAAATGAATCGTAACATCGAAACAATGATACTAATTCAAATACTTGAATAGAACCCTACTAGCCATGATAGGCTTTTCGTCAAACATGTCACAAATATGCATTTTATAGGTCATAAGGGTCTCATACTTATATGAGAATTGTTAAGAAGAATTGATATCTTATCACATTAGCTACATTATCATCTATTAAGTCATATATTCATTGTTCATTCATTTACAATTCAAAGCATGATGAGAGCCATACATTATCATTGTCATAAAACATGCTCATAACCAACATATAACCAACAAAAATAACAAGGATATAACAACCATAAAAACCACATATAAACAAGTATATTTACCCATCAAATACAAGAGGAAAGAATCTCTTATTAACATATGCAATGAAACCAAGTCTGGGACTTCCACGAACCACCTGACCATAGACTAGGCTAAACCAAATCTCCCTTTCAGCTAGTCACCCCCATGCCTTATTCCAAACATTAATGTGGGATCTCATGGAACACATCCAACAAAACCAAACCAGGGCTTCCAAAGGCCAAACCACGTCAACCAGTGATTCCACTTCACTGTTGGACGTCACTAACCATCACCAAATTGGTGTCTAAATAAGCTATCCAGGGCTCCAGAGCATTTGTTCCAGCCAGGGCTTCCAGGACTAGTAACTCAACCCACAACTGTTGTTGGGCTTCTAGAGCATTTGTCCAACTAGGGCTTCCAGGATTAGTATCTCTACCCACCAAGGGCTTCTACTTCTAGGACTAGTAACTCAAGCGAAGTTGTTACAGGGCTTCTAGAGTGTTTGTCCAACCAAGGTTTCCAGGAACTAGTAACTCAACCCACAACCATAAGCATATGAGAACAAACCAACAAACAAAAGGAAAGAAACCCACAATACCATGGTTATCCAGGAAATGGCAAGGCTAAGCAAGTCTACTATCAATCCAGGCATTCCTCCATGCCAATGACAGATCATAACCAAGAAATCACATGCATATGACATGCATGACAAAACTAACAAGGAAATCATACATGCAATTCGGTACCTGCAAGCAAAACCCGTTGTAGTTTCTAATCCCAACTTCCTCTTGCGCTTTCCTGCTCTTTCTTTGCCTTCTTGCTCCAAAACTCCAATTAATCCACACTCCTTTAGGCGTGTTCCAAGAAACTCTAAGTGTCCAAGAATATGAGAGAGAGAGTAGAAAATAAGAGCTCTAAAACTGAACTGACATAAGTCTACTAACTGATATTTAGAAGCCTTTTCGTTAATGAGGCCTCTATTTTCTTCAAATTTCCATTATTTTCCTTCATTTTCCTCCTCACATGCAACCTGTGACCTTTCACCTTCATTTTCTCCTAATTTCCATTATTTTCATAAATAAATGCCAATTAATGCCTCTTTGCCTTTGCCAATTTTCCTTATCCATATTAAACCAAACGAACACCTGCTAGAATGTTTTTCCCACCATTCAGCTTGGAATATGTGTCCCATTACCTTGGTCTTATATTTTTTACATTCATTTTTAACCAGGGTTGTTACAAATCACCTGACATTGCTCCAATAGATTATTTACTATTGCCATCCGCTTTGGAGATCCAGTTGACCGTGCTCTTAATCCTCCATTCTTTTTCTATGAGCTTTAAAACATAAAGCTTCTCGTCTGCAAATTACCCATGTGATCTTTGATATCCGAGGATAAATAATCTTTGACAAGGTTGAGATTTATCTCTAAAATATTTATGTCTAATTTTTCTTTTTAATTAAATTGATTAATTAAAAAAATACCATATGAACGAGTGCCATGTGAGTTTTTTGGGCATATATTATTGTAACAAAGTCTATTTATAAATTAATAATCTCCATGGTAAAGTGGGGTGAATCTCATCCATAGTTAACAAACTTGTTCCATGTTTTTTTAAATGTATATATATTTTACCTATATATTATTTATTTTTATAATTAATAATAACAATAAATTCTAATAAAATTATAATTTAGTTAAATTGTTTTTGGCAACGTGAGGTGTACCATGAAGTAAGTGTTTTGGTGCTTATCGTGGATTCACACATATCGACATTTATTAGTCATTTAATCATGGGAGTTGTCTTTAGTATGACTTTTTGGAGTTTCCGGTGCCAGAATCCGACAGAAAAAATTGTGGTGAAATCTTGATTTGTGTTATTTAAACTAGTTTTTATTTATTTATTGTATATATGGATTAAACACCCCAAAAAACCTTTGGGCAATCCTATTGTGCAAGGGTTATCCAACAAACTTGTGATTTCAATGAATTCCAGCCGGATTTTAGAGAAATTACATTGAAAAAATCCACCTGAAAAGCTTCAAAAAAGTCGCATTAAAGACAACTCCTTTAATCATATGCCTATGCTAGCATAGGTTCCAAGTCGTTTGGTTTGAGGTTGTGTATTCAATGAGCTTGAATTTAGTTAAAAAAAATTGATATAAATTTTGTCATAAAATTTAATGTTGAAATGATAGAAAGGGCACATAAATAAGGAATATTGGCAGAAATATCCTCTTGAAAAAGGACAGTTGCATGTCCCAAACAAAGTTTCCATATGTAAACTATAGATTATTTCTAATGTTAATCATGTGCTATTTTTGGGAAACGTTGTTAGCAATTTCAAAATAGAAAGTTATTATTGAGAGAAATCCCTAATAATTCACCAAGTTTTAGAGGAAGGGCGTGAACAGAAGAATCCCTAAAACAATGGTTCATTTTTATGAGGGAAACTGTGTCTCCACGTTGAAGTTTTTCACATGCAAGTATATGAATTGATCCAACCCTAAGATATGGTAGGAAATACAACATGATTGAATGTCAAGGGAAACAACAAGCTAATAAAATAAATCAAATTCTTCAAAAGGTAGTAACGACCAATTGTTCCATGGGATCATTATTGATAAAATACAGTAGATGGATGAGATAATTTCTATGGGCATCTACCAGGGTTAACACAAGGTGAAGAGTAGTGATGATAAGGAAGCCATTTTTTTGTAGACATGGGAATTGTGCTTAGAATGGAGGAAAAATGTTTGGAATAGTAAATGACCATGACTAGAGGGATAATACATTTGGACAAACCCAACTTTTATCCCACCTAACAAATGATTGGATTTAGGGAGGATGTTTCACTTGGGGCGCTTTTGTTGGAGGAGGAATGATATGGTGAGTTGGCTCAAGCATTAACTAGTCAAGGTTTAATGGATCAACTGGAGAAAGGGTTAATGGGACTAGTTGACGATTCCCTTGAGGCTCTTCAATTCAAAGTGGGTATGGCACCTACGAGGTATGTTAGTAGAATTTCATATGAATTGTGATGATAAAATTTAATGTTAAAATGATAAAAATGGCACATAAATAAGCAATATTGGTAGAAATATCCTTTTGAAAAAAGGAAAAATACATACCCTAATCAAAGTTTCCTACGTAAACTATAGCTTATTTAAAATGTTAATCATGTGGAATTTTTGGGAAGCATTCTTAGCAATTTCCAAATAGAAATTTATTATTGAGGGAAATCCATAATAATGCACCAAGTTTTAGAGGAAAGGCATAAACAAAAACATCCCTAAAACAAGGATATGTTGTGAAGAGGACAATTGTGTCTCCCTGTTGAAGTTTTTCACATGCAAATCTATGAATCAATCCAACCCTAAAGTATGGTAGACACAACAACTAGATTAGAGGTAAAGGGAAAGAACAAGCTAATAAAATAAATCAAATTCTTCAAGAGGCGATAACAACCAATTATTCCACGGGATCATAATTGATGAAATATCGTGGATGGATGAAAGGTATTTTGTATGCATATGCTAGGGTTAACATAGGGTGATGAGTGGTGATGGGAAAGAAGCCATTTATTGTAAACATGGAAACAGTGTTGAGAATGGAGGAAATTTGTTTGGATTAATGAATGACCCACTGGAGGGTTAATAGATTTAGACAAACCACCCTTTATCCCACCTAGTAAATCATTGGAATCGAGGGTGATTTCACTTGGGTCACACTTGTTGGAGGAGGAATGTTACAGTGAGTTGGCTCAAGCATTATTTAACTAAGGTTCAACGGATTGAATGGAGGAAGGGTTAATGAGATTGGTTGACGACTCTCTCGAGGCTCTTCGATTCAAAGTAGATATGATGTATACCAAATGCATTGGAATAGATCACGTAGATCCTCAATAGTCAACCCTCAGGATATACAAGAATATGGCTTTAACTTGATAGCATGACGGACTTGGTACTGTTATTCCTTATGTTGGTTCTTATAAAGAATTCAAACTCCCTTACTGTAGCTTAGTTAGAAGAAAATAAGTTCTTACAAAGGTACGTGTTATTAGAGAGTTTCAAAAACTTAAATATATGAGTGGCTCCTAAATCATTAATGAAGAGCATTTGGAGTCGTAGATTTTGGAAGGTGAGAGAAAACATAAAATATGCAAATGTATTATGAAACTATATGATGTTGTCAACTTGAATTTGTGTGCAAAGACCAAGTTAAATAACATTACGAAAAATGGAAGAATTTTCACTTGTACATCAATTTTTAGGTGGAATGATGGGCAACACAGTTTTGAAGGATGTGTCCAAATCAAACTCCAAGTCCATTGTTAGATACATTCCTTGTATCATGACTCTAGTTGAGGGCTAGTTGACATGGTTCTTAAAAATAATGGTAAAGGTTGATAAAAATGTAGGTTTTAACCCTGTACAGAAATTACCTGCATACAAATTCTAAATCACAGAAAATTACACAATGCGAGAGCATAACACATAAAAAACATATACACAGAGATTTCCCACTGGATCCCAAAACCGGGACTACCAGCTTGATTTTTCATTATGTTCTTTCAATGTTACAATACATATTTATACATGCCGAAGCATCCAATACCATGGACCGAAAACCATCGCGTCCAAAACCATGGACCGAAAACCATAGGTAGGTTCGCCCAACCTCATATAGGGTCCAAAAAAAAAAATTTCTCGGGGCGCTGCCCCGAACCCTGTAGAGGGGGGCTACCCACCCCCCTCAAACCCCCCGGACAGGGGGGGCTACCGCCCACCCGCTGCGCAATCGGCACAACGAAGGGGGGGCTCCGCCCCCCCTCTAACCCCCGGTTCACTACGTAGGTTAGTCGTGGAAAGAATATAACACAACCCAACAATACCTATATATCAAAATCACTGCCTACATTGAGATCCCCATCATCAATATCACCCTCTAAGCATAAAAACAAGATAGAAAAAACTTCACATATCAAATTGAGATTTTGTTTGAGTGATGGGTACATTTTTACTAGGGTCGGGATGAGCTCCTCTTTGTTGAGCAGCTACGCAAATCAATTTGTATCAATGTTGCACGCTTCGTACTTGTATAAGACTCGTCTAGCTATTGACTTGGCGACCCGTATAAGACTCAGGAATGACCCATATAAGACTCGTACAAGACTCGACAATTTTCCCTCCACGTGATCTCCAAGATATATATATATATATATATATATATCAAATTTTGAGGGTCACCACGGGTCTTATACAGGTCATATACAGCTCTTCACGGGTTCAATGTGGGTAGCCGAGTATTATGCAAGTTTTGGTAGGTACAAGTAGAAATCGCAAGTTCTATGTGGGGGACCCATCTCACTATAAAACTCGTCAAGACCTGCAGGTACTCACGGGTCTTCTAGGAGTCATGCTACACTGATCTGCATCCAGCCAGCATATAGTCATCGTGGAGAAAAGCTCCAATAATAAAGGTGTCACACCAGAGGAGTTCAACAGTCAATGCCACTATACATAGAGGCCTTGGTGCTCTTGATCAAATGTTAGTTCCATACCCTCCTACACAACAGAATCTAATGAAAACGTTGCAATCCCACCAATCCTGAAATCCTGAAAATTGTCAAGTCTGTTCGATTTTGAGTGGGATCTAAAATTCTACTTTCTCCATATGAAATCCAATGAGGTCAGAACTACTCTCAACCATCCTGAGTCAATTATTGGCAATGTTAAAAATTTAAGCAAGCCACATTTAGTTTACGAATTTAACATTACCATTAATTGCGTAGCATTAGCAACGCCCTATGATTGAATATTACGTTGCCCACTCATAATTATTGTTTTCTTTAAAAGAAATTGTCTTTGGAGGGTCCTTGGTTGCATGATACAAAACCAGCATAATGGGTTGGTTAGATGGAAAAAGGTCGGTTTGATACTAAACCAGCCGTCAGAACTGAACCAATCATTTCCAGTGTAGTACCACTAGGTTAGGCACCAAAACAATCAGAATGGCCACTTATGTCGATTCTAATCTAGTTCCAATGGCAATGGATTGATTATGCATTGAGGGATCGAAAAAAGGAAAAAAGCATGCACAAACCTTGCATTGTTCAAAAATTCTAGGGTTAAGAAGGATCTACGCTAAGCTTATTGTTTCCATCTTTTGGCCACCTTTTTGTTTTTCCTTTCTTTAAAGATTAGAGGTAGATCATTTGCATTTTTTATTTAAATATTATTAGTGTCACACATGTGACACATCTCTTCCACCCCATGTTGAAAAATGTAACTAGTATCGGTCCTCATAATTGTATTTGAGTCATGATGTAATGTATTTGTCAAAAGAAAGAAAAAGAAAAATATTTGTAAAAGAAAATTTATTTATAAGCATATAAATAAATATTATGTAGCATTAGCAATGCCCTATGATTGAATATTACGTTGCCCACTCATAATTATTGTTTTCTTTAAAAGAAATTGTATTTGGAGGGTCCTTGATTGCATGATACAAAACCAGCAGAATGGGTTGGTTCGATGGAAAAAGGTCGGTTTGATACTAAACCAACCGTTAGAACTGAACCAATCATTTCCAGTTTAGTACCACTAGTTTAGGCACCAAAACAATCGGAATGGCCACTTTTGTTGGTTCTGAATCTCTGATATGGTTCCAATGACAAGGGATCGATTACGCATTAAGGGATCCAAAAAAGGAAAAAAGCATTCACAAACCTTTCATTATTTAAAAATTCTAGGGTGAAGAAGGATCTATACTAAGCTTATTGTTTCCATCTTCTAGCCAGCATTTTGTTTTTCCTTTCTTTAAAGATTAGAGGTGGATCATTTGCATTTTTTATTTAAATATTATTAGTGTCACACATGTGACACATCTCTTCCACCCGATGTTGAGAAATGTAACTAGTATCGGTCTTCATAATTATATTTGAGTCATGATGTAACGTATTTGTCAAAAGAAAGAAAAAGAAAAATATTTGTAAAAGAAAATTTATTTATAAGCATGGGTTTTTGCTTCATTTATTTTATTTCTAAGTCAAAAACACCCATTGAGTGCTCCAGCATTTTTCATAAGTCCTAGTCTTTTTCATCATGTAATAGACCCTTCTTGGGCTTTGCATGTCAAGAAAGAAAAATAATTTTGATGTAAATAGGTCATATAGTCCTCCTCCACCAAGTCGACCTCAATTCCTTCAAATTGGCCTCAAAGAACTGCTTCAAACTACTATTTATACCCATGCATTTGACCTATTGAGGAAGAGATACACACAACTCATTCAATCTGTAACTCGAAGTGAGAAAGAAGTGTGAGTTACATAAACGAGAGACTATTCTATGACAAGAAGTAAAGGAAGCCAAGCGAACAAGGATAGAAGGTCTGAAATTTGCTATCCTTCGCCACACGTGTCAGTTTGTTGAAGTGTCACAAGGCAAAAAAGTGAAAGACTAAGTTAGGAGACTAAAAATTACAGATGAAGGAAGAGAGGGGTCGGAGAGGGGTCGGAACCCTAGTTGACATGATTTTCTCCTTGACTTGATCAAAAATGCTTCTAAACCATTTGTAAGCGCTAGGATGATGACATAAGCCCTCATCTGAACCCCAAATCATCTGCCAAGTGTACAGTGCAGTGTGCAGTCGACTAGGCATGGTAAACCAAGTCCATCATCCTCATCCAAAATGTGGAACACTAGCAATCAATAAGTGGTGTTGGGGATCCATGAAGTACTCTCTTCTATGATGGAGGCCCATGGCTCGCAATGCTCACCCTACAAGTGCCAATGTGGCGCTCTAGAGGGCTAGGATCCCATATAGGGAGACCAAGCACCAAATGGAGACCCACCTGCAATCCTACATAAGATCTAATGCGTCCCCTTGCTCTTCAATACAACAAATCATTAGAATAATCAAGTATAAGACCTTACAAGTCATGGAACCAATGGGGCACTTCATGGTGGCATGCCCTTCCATAGTGGGCTTTGGCATGTACAAGTATCTCCAAGCTCAATAAGGGGATTAATCAAGGACCCTAATAGGTGGTTTCAACTTTTAAAGGGGGCAACACGTCCATGGTACAACCCCCAAGTGGTAGATGGCAAATGATATGGTGATGGAACGAAGTGGGGGTTAGGGAATCATCCAGACCACATGTCATGGTACAAGGGTAGCTATAATAAGGGAAGCCCACACCTAGGTATATGAATGTAGGAGGGAGCAAATTGTGGTACATGAATTACCCTGACCTTTGTTCTTCCACCCTTCTTCATATGCCTTTTGCCTTTGATTGATTTTTCTTCAAAATTGCTCGGGGCGACAGGGGATGAGAGTATGTTGTGTAATATATCGCAGTGGATAACCCCTTAAGGTCGGGCAATTCATCGCCCACCAAGGTTTTGAACAATCATGGATTCCTTAATGATGGAGAGGGCTCATCTAGGGCCCATACGAACTAGGGTGATGGCCATGGATAAGGGGTAGAGCTCATGTTTGGCTTTTGCCCACGTGCTAAATTTGTATGTCTCAGTCATCTTTTACATTTTTTGGTACATTTCCTATTGAGAGTCACCAAATTATGCTTATTCTTTTCTTTTTCGCTGCATCAACCTTTGGGGCATTGTTTCAGGCCCGACCCAAACTGTGGGCAAAGGTAGAGGAAGGCTAACCCTACATGGATCCAGCGGACATATGTGGACCCAGATGGGAAAAGAGATGAATGGGGTTAAAATGAGTCAAAGGGGGCGATGTATATGGCGTCGGGAAGTGGGACTACACGACGAAAATCCAGATTTCCCATGTAGTGACAACCGTAAAGCTAATGGCTAGTAAAGGAGATCCTGTGGGACTAGGGTACAAGGTTAACCACGAAATTGGGTAGTGAAGACAACAGTACAAACCTAGCCCACTCTTTCTGTCGAATCCCCCCACCAATCCATGCCTAGAAGTGCCCATGACAAGTAAGGAAAATTACTCAACTGTACCAATGAAAAGCCATACCATTGGGGTCGGAAGGTGCACCTTCAAACATGCAATCATAACAGATGGGCTAGGGATCACTTGGCTAGCTTCCATGGCAGAGATAATGGCACATCGAGCTATCTGGTGGCTGCAAGGGGTTGCTACCTACCGGCTAAGGACCATCTAGGAGAAAAATATTCTCCTATATACACTACCCACAGGTGATGGGTAACACTACCCTAATGGATTTCTCAGCACCCTGGACTATAAGAGAACATTTGCTTGCTCACTACAATAATGAGCTAATAAAGCATGTCAATTCTAATGATATGGAAAATCCACATAGACAAGAATTTGAAAAAGTGATGTGCGCCAGAGGTCGAGCAAGGAAAAGAGAGATGAACAAATAATCTACTTGAGTGGGAAGACACAAAAGTTGTTCTTGAGAATTGAATATTGTATTTTCTACAAATTCTAGATATGTGGTCAGAGCAACAAAAGAATGTTGGAAATACTGAATGGGGAGGGGTTGAATCAGTACTCCTTACAATTGTTATATTACGCTAGTTACGATTTTTATCACAAGTATAACCAAAACATAAGAAATGAAACAAAAATTAATTTTATTGATGAAGATAGTGAGGACTCCAATCCTCTTTATAAAAATCAAGCTCCAACTTGTACAATAAAATCTTTGACCTTTTCAAGGCTCCAATCTTAAACAAACCCAAGTTCCAACTTGGTGAAAATGACGACTCCAATCGTCTCAACAAGTCCAAGTTCCAACTTGGTCAAACCAAAACTTTACAAGAAATACTTACTTCAAAAGTACTCCAAAATTTCTTCAACAATGCTTCAAGGATGTCTACAATGATGCTCCAAGGATTTCTTCAAGAATAGTCAAGGATGTGGCCAAACTTTGCGCCAACAAGACTTCAATAAGGTAGCTTCAAAACATGTCTTCAACAAAGCTCTAGCAATACTCCAACAATGCTTAAATCAATGCTTCAAGGAGTGCTTCAATAATGCCTCAAACATATCTTCAACAGTGCTCCAATGATGCTCCGACTAAAGCTTCAATTTTGCATAATAAGTCCTCTAAAGTTGCTCCAAAGATGGCTTCAAGGGCTTCAACATTGTTCCAAACAATACAAGAGGGGTTGCTTCAAAAACTCAGTATAAGTTTGCATAGGAATCTTCTTCAAATCTCCATCAACAAGGTATCAATAAGGGAGCTCAAACTGTAGTCTTAAGTCTGCTTCAAGTATGCTCTTATTCTAACCTGATACTACTCTCAAAATAGGAGTTAGGTCCAAGCTACAAGAAAAAACATTGTCCTACCTCGGGCCAAAACTATCAGTCTATAATTACCTAAGGACGAACCTCAGGTTTTAGGTCTGAAGTCTGTAATTTCATTGTGACTCATTTTACCCACCAAACGTGGGTGACCTCGTAAGAGAATTTTTCTCCTAGACTTGTCTTCAGTCGACAGCCCCTGATAGCCACTAGTGTAGCCAATGTAATGTGCCATTTGATCTCCACTCCCTAAGCCAGTCATATGTCCCCTCGCCCATATGTTGAGAGCATAAGTTTGAAGGTGGGCAATCCAGTCCTAAATGTATGTTCTTCAGTGTGCAATTGGGTGCTTATGCTTGTTTTTCCTTGGGCACTTTAAGCATGGATCATTGGGTGACTTGGAAGAAAGAAGGGTTTTTACTGTACTTTTGCTCCATCACCTTAAATGGGGGGCAGGGGGGGTAAATCCTCAATCCTAGTCCCGTGGGATCTCCCCTATTGACTTACAGCGTCAAAAAGTTCACTACTAAGGAAACCCAATTTTGGTAGCACGATCTTGTTTTCCCATTTCACATTTTTCACTCCCCTTCGCACATTACAAAGCCTATTTCATCATCTTCCCTCTTTGTGTCCACATGACCACTAGGTCCACAAGGCACTAGTACACTCCCCCTCCCCTTGTCCACATGTTTGGGTCGGGCCTAGAAATGTTTCCCCAGAAGTTGATGCAACTAAAAATAAAAAGTTAAAAGCATATCATGACAACAAGCAAGAAACAAAAAAAAGAATATTATAAAATGCAAAAGATGCTCGGGACATCATATTAACACGTGGGAAAAAGCCAAACATCCTCTAACCCCCCATTATGGCCATCACCCTGGTTCCTAGGGCCTTATGTGTGCCCCCACATTATTAAGGAACCCATGCACGTCCCAACCCCAGTGTGCGATGAAATACCCCACCTTAAGGGGATAATAACTACTTATATCATACACAGCATGCTCTCATCTCCTGAAGCCCCGAGCAGTAATACAAAGAAAAAGTCAATAAAAAGCAAAAGGCAAATGAAGAAGGGTGGAAAACAAAGGTTGGGGTAACTAATGTATCCATGATTGCTCCCTCCTACATCTATACACCTAACTATGTGGACATCTCTCATGATTACCACCATTGAACCCACGGCATTTGGCTTTGAGACACCTATGTCCATTTTCATCTCATCATTATTCACATGACCCCTGCAAATTGGGGGATGTACCTTGGACCTATCTTTCCCCTTAAGGCTTGCGTACACCTAATAGGGTTGTTTATTAGCCACTCTTACCCATAGTTTTTAAAACCAGCCTAGCTAACTGGTTACCAGTCTAACCAGCAGATCAACACGGCCACCGGTTGGAATCGGAGCAAAAACTCGATTAAGGAGGCAGGATGGCAAGAAATTGGCACTAACCGGTACCGGTTCTAATTGGCCGATTCCATCATAAATCGGCCGGTTACCTGCCATGCCCACCGAGGACCCACAGAGCGGCTTTCTCAATAAATTTTAGGGGTTTTGGAGGGAAATTAAGGGTGCTTTCCCTCCAAAAACACCCTCTCCAAGCCTTTAAGAGGCCCCTCTCCCTCTCATTTGTCTCACACATATGATTTGGAGTGTTTATGCATGTTTGTGAGTTTGTTTGGAAGCTTGGAGAGTGTTGAGTTTTTCCTAGAGTAGTCATCTTGGAGTTGGAGTTGGAGCTAATTTGGAGATAGTTTGTAGCTGTCAGTGGAGTTGGCATCTTCAAGAGGAGGCTAACGAAGCTAGGTTGCATTTCCAGGTAAGGATTTTCACTTGAAAATTCCTCATTTGACTGTTGTCCATGAATTAAATTTTTTGTGTTATAAATATACAAACTTCTTACTTTTATCATCTATGCTATCAAATCTCTAGTTCTATGCTATCAAATTTTGTAGCTTGTATGTGCATTTGTTTTCCTAAATTTAGCTTTGGTTTTCCATGTTGCTTAGCTGCAATTTTTTTTAAATGGCAGATTTCTTTGCAAATTGTAATTATTTCAAGCAAACATGGCTCCAAAAGGAAAGGATAGTGCATGGGCTCATTGTGATGTAATTGATGGAAAAATGAATGCAAATTATGCCATAAATCTACTGGAGGTGGGGGTATTCTTATATTGAAACAACACTTGGCTGGGGTAACAGGCCAAGTAAAGCCATGTGTTGCCCCAAATACATTGTTAGGTCCTATTAGGGTAGAATAAATTTCCAAGCTTGAAAAGTTTTATGAGGATAAGGCTAGGGAGAAGGCCATCCAAGATGACATTGCAAGGAAGAGGGAATTATTAGAAGCCATGAAAGAAAATGGGTATGATGATTATGAGATTCAAGACTCAACTTCTATCCCTTCCACCAATTACCCCTTTCACTATCTTCATCCTTCTTGTGGTCAACCATCAAAAGGAACAAAGAGAACAAACATTCAAAGTTTTTTCTCATCTTCTGCCAACATTGCCTCTTCTAATCCCACTTCCTCCCAGCCAAGTCATCAACCCACTCTGGATCAACATTGGAAAAAACAATGCAAAGAAACTTCTCATCAATACATTGCTAGATGGTGGTATGATTCACATATCCCATTTAATGCTGCTCACTCACCTTATTACCAAGCTATGTGGGACTTTGTTATCGCTGCAGGAAAAGGCTTCAAAGGTCCTAGTATGCATGACTTGAGGGGAGCTCTTTTGCAAAAAGAGATATCTTCCATTGATGAGTATTTGGTTAAGTTTAAAGATTCATGGCTGAAAACAGGTTGTTCCATCATGTCAGATGGATGGACCAATAGAAAGAACCGCACTATCATTAATTTCCTTGTTTCTTGCCCTCAAGGAACCATGTTTTTGAGATCAGTTGATGCATCTAATAAGATGAAGGATGCAGCCCTTCTATTTGAGCTTTTGGATGACATTATTCAGTAAGTTGGGGAGCAGTGTGTTGTGCAAGTCATCACCAATAATGCCTCAAACTATGTTCTTGCTCGAAAGATGCTTGAGTCCAAATATAAGACCATATTTTGGACTCCATGTGCTACACATTGCATAGACCTCATGCTTGAGGACATAGAAAATGGAGTTGGTAAAAAACACTGTAGAGCATGCCAAGTGCATTACAAAATACGTTACAACCACTCATGGGTATTGAGCCTAATGAGGAAAAACACTGGGGGCAAAGAGCTTGTTAGGCCTACAATTACGAGATTTGCAACTCACTTCCTCACGTTGCAATGTCTCAATGGTCAACATAAAAACTTGCAGAAAATGTTTTCTTCTGAAGAATGGTCTGAATCTCGGTGGGCTCGTAGACAAGATGTAAAAGACACCAAAAAGAAAGTGTTAGACAATTATTTTTGGAAAAGGTCTGTAGAGCTTGTGAAAATTACTGAGCCCCTTGTTAAGGTGCTAACGATGGTGGATGGGGAAAAATTGGCCATGGGCTACATTTATGAGTCTATGGATCAAGCAAAGGAGCAGATACGGGCAACTTACAAGGACAGGTTAGCTAAATATGGCCATATATGGGAGATCATTGATAACAGATGGAACAATCAACTCCAACGTCCTATACATGCAGCTGGGTATTTTTTGAACCCAAAGTATCATTATAAAAATTGGGTAGGAGATCTACATGATCGGGAGGTCAGAGCTGGATTGATTGATTGCTTGAAGTGCATGGTCCCTACCCATGCAAACCAGTTGAAAATACATAGACAACTCACTTTTTTCACTATGGTAGGTGGTACCTCTGGCAAAAACTTGGCAAAGATGGCAAGAGATGTGGATCAACCAGGTAAGAAATTCCAATTTCCAATTTGTTTTTCTTTTCAAGTTAAAATTGCTTACGTTCTTTACAATTCAAATTATAAACTAAGTTACTAATTAATGTCTTTTTCTTTGCAGCGCATTGATGGGAGTCATTTGGTGGCCAGTGTCCTCAATTGCAAAGGTTTGCAATTAGAGTCCTCAATCAAACTTGCAGTGCTTCAGGTTGTGAGCGCAATTGGTCTGTTTTTGAGCGCATACAGATGAAGAAGAGAAACCGTTTGGAACAAAAACGGTTAAATGATCTTGTTTTCATGCAATACAACCTTCGATTGACGAGGAACCAAATGATGAACAAAACACCTGATCTAGATCCCATTGTGTTGGACGATATTGATCCAACATCAAAATGGGTGGAGGAGACTGAAGATCCTGTGTTTGAGGTCGATTTTGATATCAGCATGGCTTAAGCGGGGGATTAAGCAAATTTTGTGACATCATCAGAACCAGGATCAGTAGCGGCATCAAGTAAAGGCAAAGAACTAATGGAAGGCTAGGTCCACTTCTATTGTTATTGGTGGCATTGCTATTGAGGTTGCAAACCAGGCTGAGGCATCCTCAGACTCTATGAAGAATATATAATGTCATTATTACAATTAGGTCATTACGAAGATCAATCCCACTTACAATTTTCATCAGGAAGGAGTCTTGATTACCTCAAAATCAACTCCCTTTAATGGCCAATTCATCCATTCTAAGGTTGAATTCTTTTGCCCTAGGTAAATTTTTCCCTAGAAAACCCTAGTTTGCCCTAGGCTTCAACTTGGGGTCTTGTTGAAGGTTTATTGGTCCATTCGATTGCTAATATTCATTGTTTGGAAACCTTTTCTTGGCCTTTTGATTCTAGGGTAATCCATTTGGCTAATTATCTCTCTAGCCCTAGAGCATTTGTGCCAAATACAGGCCTGATTAGAGGATGTGGAATGCCTTTTCTAGCTCGATGAGCCTTTTCCTTAAGAAGAGTTGTCCTCTATAAGACTTGTTGCCACACAATCTAGCAGGGCTCCTAGGAGGGGTAACTAAGGGACAAATACTAGACCAAATGCCAATAATGGGACAAAGACCCACTATCACCTCAATCAATGTGCCTCGATCTTCACAGACTTTCATTGATGGGAGGAGTCCCAGTATTGAAGGAAATCACTAGAATAATAGGGTCAATGGCAAGGTGTAAGGTGATTTCCAAAGCCAGTTCAAAGGAAAGGCTCAGATAATGATTTGATTGCTTCAAAAGCAAGGTAATGGCTCTCTAAGAAAGGCTTTTGGGAGGCCTAGACATAGGAGGAAGGATACCATGTCTAAGGAACACTCCTAAAATCAAAGGCTTCCTAGGGAATGGGAAAGGCCTCTCATAGGATTTTGTGAGATAGTGATCATGTAAAAATTTGGGACCACAAGAGAGACCTATGGGGATCCAAGCAAAGCCTAGGGTTTGTAAAATCAAAAGGACTTAGGTCAAGCAAGGATAATATAGGTCAACAAATGATTAACTTTCAACGAGTTTTCATAAACAAATGATTTGTGGAATGTCGCTAACCAAAGAAGCTCAAGGGTGGAATTGATGTTGGAGCTAGAGATTGAGGGTTCTCATATTCTAGCCACAGAAATTGCTTCAAACTTTGAGGACACCTAGAGGAAACCCCAGCGCAATAGCATGCCAACTCGCTTTTCAAAATGAACACCCTAATGCATTTCACCCTGGGTCCTAGTTGGCCTTCTAGGGTTAGGGCAAAAAATGGGAAAAAGTGAAAGGAAAAGGCTTAAGGTTGATCAACTAGGATTAGGATGCAATGCCTTGACAATTGGGAGAAATGGAGTCAAGATTGACCTTGATGAAAGAACTTCTTTCTATCAAGGAATCTAATGCAGTTTCAATAACCCTAATGAGGCAACTGCCCAACAACAAATGAATTTATACTTCACTTGGCAAGAAATGATGGAGTTTCAAGGTTGTAAGATCAAACAAGCCTTTAGAAACATTCATTCACATCCCCAAATGAGTAACGCATGCAATACTTCAACAATCCAGTGTTTTTAACTAATTCGCATTAGATTAGGGAAAAACTAAATCATGACAACAATTTCATACATTAGACATGTGTTAACATAAGATACAGAAACAAAGTAGGCACTTACAAGGAAATGTGAATATATCTATCCATCATATTTGGAAGAAGCTCCAAGACAATAAGAGCGAAAAATCCAAACATCAAAATGCATCAACAATATCCAATTTCGTCCATCAATTCCAGGTCTTAATTCTTTTTCAAGAGAAAATCCCAATCCAATATGATCATGAGATACAAATGAGGTTCATCTTCTAATTATATGAGCCATAAGCAGTTCAATTTAGTCTAACTAGCCTAATGAGCCCTTAGAAAAAACTTTAATGTGCAAAATAATTGTCCTACCAGCGACAAGCCCACCCAATAGCTCATAAGTACAAAATAAGCCTTCCTAATGAGGCCGAAATGATAAAATAGTGGTGCAAAGGGTTGTTGGAAGGCCAAAATAAGTTCTCCATGTGCCAAGATGAAGAGGAGGGCTCTTAAAGTGATCACTAAGGGGGTGGCCCCTTGGTTTCCAAGCAAAACATCTATGGTGCTCCCAAGTGGCTAAGGGCCACAATGAATGGTCTCATGGGTCCCCAACTGAATCAAACATGTCAATGATCCATGGACCATTGATAAGGGCTAGAATCATGATACAATCCCTCCCATGTCTCCCTAGATGATACAAAATTGGTTTTGGATTCGCAGCCAAGTGTCTGGTGCAAGTATGTGGTCGGTTGGGCAATGTGGTCCAAGTGCATCATCATCTTTGTATGGTTGGGGCATGAGCAAGTAATATGTGGGGTTGAATAAGCCTATGGCATGGCAATCAATGCTTTTTTGTGGAGGAGGCCCATGGCTCTCAAGGCTCACCCTACAAGGGCCATCACGACCCTCTAGAGGGACCAAATCCCATATAGGGATGTCAAGTCCGAGATGAAGACCAACCTACAATCCCACATAAGATCCGATGCGTCTCCTCACCTTCCAGCACAACAATTGATTAGGGCAATTGAGTAAATAAGCTCGCAAACCAGGGGCAATAGTGGACACTTCATAATGGCATGCCCTTCCAAATGGGCTTTAGAAGGTGCAAGTGTTTCCTTGCTCAAGAAAAGAGGTTATTAAAGAAACTTATTAGGTGGTTTCAGCCTATAAGGGAGTAACAAGTCCATGGTACATCCGTCAAATGGTAGGTGTCATATGAAATAATGGTGGAACGGAATGGGGAACATGGAAGGCTCTAAGCAACATGTCATGGTACAAAGGTAGCTACAATGAGAGAAGCCCACACATTGGGTGTACAGAGGTAGGAAGGAGTAATCAGGGTACATGAGTCACCCCGCCCATTGTTTTTCCACCCCTCTTCATATGCCTTTTGCCTTTTATTGATTTTTCTTTCTTTTAACTGCTCGAGGGTCCAAGGAATTGGAGCATGATGCGTATAGACCAGTGTTGTGAAAATCGCGATTATATCGTGATTTTTTCAGCTTGCCGATCAAATCGCGATTTTTATACGAAAAAATCGCCTACTTTTTTTTTGCCGATTTTTACTGAAAAAATCGCGCTTTTTTCAAAAAATCGCGATTTTTACTGAAAAAATCGTGCGGGGTCGGGGCAGCACGATTTTATAAACTTTTTTTTTGGTT